>JAIPRL010000224.1:0-79526 GCA_025469235.1 Pemphigus obesinymphae
CTATTCTCTCTCATTTTGTCTACTATCGAAGCTACCCCTATACTACCTCTGATATACTCATTCCTTATTTTATCCTCTCTAGTAACTCCACTCATCCACCTTAATATTCTCATCTCAGCTACACTCAAAGTTGTGAAATACCTATTTTTATATATAGTTAATAAAAATTTCATTGTTTCTAACATTTTATTGCAAAACTGTTTGTGGTCATACAATGTTCGATATTTTTTTCGTAACCTTAAGTGAATAGGAATTTTATACTTTTAATAATTGGTAGGTATATATTTAATGTTGGTTAATTTTAACACTTCAATTCGGAAACCAACTAATTGGTAGGCATGTATTACATTTATTAACTATTTATTCACTGATTTAATGTAGGTATATTTTTTTTAGAGAATAGATACAATTTAGTCCTATATTATCCGTGAATATAAAATTACTAATAGATGCAATAAATAGAAATCTTACACTTTTGATTATTGTAGGTATAGGAGTTTTATTTTAAAAACACGTAAATATAAGGAAAATAATTCAATCTTAGCTGAATATATAGGCTTTATATTCTGTTCTTTTATGTATGTCTGTATATATAATTTTTTTTTGGGCTAGAAAGAGTCGAGTAGGAGTTTTGAAGTAGGCAAAGAGATTTTTTGATGGAAAATTGGTTCTAATATTAGTATCTATACTAAGAAGTAATTTTTCGAGTTCTCCAGTAATTTTTTAAGCGTAAAGAAAAACCTACCTTTATTACGAAAATATTTTATACACGGAAAATACAAATAAAATTTTCATGGTCACCTCCTAGCTATATACGATTATATAGGTATGTGGAAATAATATTAAATGACATTATATTGAATTACGCTCAAAATCGTTTTTATACGATTTTTATGATTTTGGTTATTACAATTATTTATACTTAATTGTGTTTTTAGGAAAAGAAAGAATACCTATACTTAGCTATTTAGTTTTTTTTTTATTTTATTTTATTCAAAAATCGTGATCTCTACGATAATTTATGACGAGAACGTATCATCAAGTATTTCAGTGAACTTGCAAATCTCTTTTATTTTCCTATTTTATTAATAAAAAAATCGTCTTGGTCGCCGCCACAAACATACAGCTTAAATACTCAAATTTGTGTTGAATAATTATTTACGCATATATTACCGTATACCTATATAATAGTATAATATTATATGCCGAAAACGTGAAATATACCGAAGTAGAAACGTGACTTAAATCCTACTGCAAGGTGCACTGCAATAAGGTCCTTCAATATTTCGTTTCACACGCGCAGCTGTATATAGATAGGTATAGGTACCTACCTATAACTACAAATTGTTTTTAAAGATGTATTTTTTGATTATGGCCGGACGCTGCGGAAAGTAGGATCAATAATTTCACGATTTAGAATAAATGATTTAAAAAACTTTAATTTTGGTTTTATCAGAATATATATTTTATAATTATATGTTTTGAGTTTTTTTTCCTTTGTCATCATCGTTCATTATTCCGCGCGTTCGACGTAACAGCAGCAATAGAGTGAAAGCGAAATGTTTTTATGGGCCCCGGCGACGCCGTGGACAATAATAAAAATGATTATAATACGATGACCACAGGGTAAAATAAACGACGTGGCGTGTGGGTAGGTATTCGATTTTAAGATTCAAGAAGATATAATATTTTCGGTGTACAAATACTTATTATTAGGTTGGAAGTAGGTACACGGCTACAATATATTTATGTAGGAAGGTATCTACTTTATTTTTTGTTTAGGTCCATTATAAAACTATTCCAGACACACGTATTATATCTATAAGGAATAATATAAAGTACCACTCAAAAGTTTGATTAAATACATATAGGTACCTACTACTACGCAACGTTAAAAAATCTAAAAAAAATTATTTTTTAAACGTTTTATCTCTATATAATGTTAAAATTCGATTTTCTTCAAATTCATTCAGTTAAAGTCAAAAGTTAATTGTTTTTTTTTTTTTTTTTTTTTTTTATCGACACATAATATGATCAAATAATAATGTATTGTTCATCCAGAAAAATTATACGTTAAATTTACAAATTGCCACGAGTAGTAAATGTTCACGGGAAACCTTATATAGGCAAAAATGTAATAGGGAAAAAGATGGGATCTTGAGTAGATTGAACAGCGAAAACAAAATATGTGTTTAACTGAAACACGGTCGGTATACGCTCGGTGTAAATACACGATAATTGGTTTGCTTGTATATAGCAGCAGTCGTAATATATTATACCTAACTAAAACAATTTTAAGAGGAGGTGAAAATTGTTTTAATTAATTAGGTATATTACGCGATTAGAATAATTTTAATATTAAATTTATTGTTAAAAAAATGTCTCTAAACTTTTGAAAACGTTTCGGAGGAGATCCCTTCCCTTCGGTTACGACCTTGGGTACACTATATGTATATTATAATGTATATATTATTATTATATTATCGTATATTAAATAATTTACCCGAACGTGAGTTTGTTTTATCGGTGGATCTTGTAATAGGTATATATCTACCTAGTGATTTTGTTTCATTTGAAAAATAATGTTTTTGTTTTTCGAGATTTCTCCTGCGGTAGGCACGTCGGCAGGATTGATATAATAAAATTTTTTATATATATATATATATATATATACGTCATCGTGTACTCATTACATATTATAAGTATATTATGTATTCGCGTATACTGTAATGGACGACTTTCTAATAATAATAATAATAAAAAAAATAAAATAAAATAATCGGACGATTGTATCATACGCGCCGGACGCGACCTATTGATAATAATAATTAGTGGTGTGATATCGTGTCGAGAAGTAATTTATTTGAATTTGTTTTTGTTTTTGTTTTTTTTTTTTTCGCCGTGTGCCAAAAGACGTTTTCTCCCGGCCAAACAATGTATAGGTACAATGTATATACGAGTATATTATAGTTTCCCAAAACTAAACGGAATATAATGATGTCGATATACATATATACATGTATATATTGCAGTATACAGAAACGGGAAATAAATTACGTATCTATGATTATTTTTTATCGTTTTTTTTTTTTTTTCGAAATCTAAATTATTATACGGTTTTCGAGTAGAGTTTGAAACGATTGTCATTTTATAAATAGTATCGTACAAAACTGACGAAAAAAATAGAATTCCTATACCTATATTCTGGTGGAAAATTAAGACAATGTCTTATATAATACATTTAAGCAAATACATATTGCAAAAGTGTCGATGTCTAAAAAAATTTGTCCTCGAACTAAATTTTTTTTTTAAGTACAATACATATTATGTACCTATAGTAATTACATCTATAGTATGTGTACCCATTAAAAATATGAGCATGATTGATTACCTTGTGATGAATACCTTGTAAATAATAGACCTTAATTTTTGTCACTACCAGTTTTTTCGTTGATTAAATATCAGTTAAGTATTAAGGACATATTTGATATTAGAAACCTTCATTTAAAAGTTACTTCAATTAACAAAAACTAAATTTAACTCTATACATTTTGAAATTTAAATGAAACCATATTGACTTAATTCAGTTTAAAATGTTTATGCATTGTATTTGTTGATTTGTTATTATATAGGTAATATACCTACCTACAGAAATTTTTTATTAATATCTAATCATTGAAATTATTCAAAAAAGTATAATCGATTTGCTCATATTTTATTTTATTTTTAAATTTCAAATAGTAATTTTGTTAATAATTTTTAATGAATACCTAAGTATTTGAATTTTTAATAAACTCCAGAATTGTTTGTTCTTATTCCAATATTCCCTAATAAAATGTTAAGAGGACGCCACACCGACAATTTTTCAATGAAAAACTTGTATTAGCATTTTTCATTTTTATCAACTTACAAACATGTTGGAAATATTAAACAAAAACGAATTATAACTAACAACATTATCTAGCGACTAATGGAGCCGATTTTTGATATACCTATGCATTTTTATACTTTTTTTGAGCTGTTAAAATATCGATTTTTTTTATTTTTACAACAGCTTATAAAACGTGTAAAATTGCATATATGTACCAAGAATTGGCTCCATTAATCGCTAAATAATTTTGTTCTTTATAATTTATTTTTTATTTGATCTTTCTACAATGTTTTCAAGTTGATAAAAATGAAAAACGAGTAAACCTTTTTTTTAAACAAATTTCGTGATTTCGCGACTTATTTTTCTTAAAATTTAAATCTTATAATTTAAAAATATTTAAGTAGGTAGGTACATTTTGAAAGTAATTTAAAAATATATTTCAGTACCAATTTTTATTGTTACGTAATTACGATATTTGCGACAAAACTTTTTCGCGAGAAAAATTATTCTCAGACTGTAGTTGTAATAAAAAAATCAAATTTTGACACAATATTGTAGATAACTGTGTTCAACCGTCGTATTTTTTTCAATAACACAAGTATAACTGATGTTATGCCATCTGTAAAATATCAAAAATAAAAGTTTTTTAAAAATTAATAACTTTTTTATTATTTAATATTATTGAAAAAGAACGACGGTGAACACAGATAATGTTATCTTCAATATTGTGTCAACATTTTGTCTCTTAATTACAATTACAGCTCGAGAACAATTTTTTCTCGCAAAACAGTTTTTTACGATAAAATAACTCATGTGTGGCGTCCTCTTAAGTGCTAAATGAATACCTTTAAGGGCCGCAACACCTGTGATTTTTAAGGGGTTCTGTACAGGCAATTTTTAAGAAATATTATAAAAAATAAAAATGTAACAATGTTTAGAAATATTTAGGTACATTTTAAAATTAATCTAAAAATAGTCCCATACGCGTACCCGTATCACATTTTATTGTTGTGTAATCACCAAATTTCCGGCTAAAAGACCAATAATAAGCCTGATAAAATTGTGGAACATTGGAAAGTCGGATTTTCAATCCGTACACAGATTTGATAATGTGTCGGCCTGTCTTCTAGGGATCGAACGAGGCATTTTTCTTTATTATTACAGATTAAAATATAATCAATGTTTAAAAATTGCGATTTTAATGATAAATAACACGACTAAAAAAATAAATAAAAATAAACGCCTCCATCGATGCCTAGAAGACGAACTGATAAATTCAAAACCGTTTTCAGTATTGAAATCTGACTTTTCAAAGTCCTACGGTTTCGTTACGATTTTCCGTTGGTGTTGCGGCCCCTTGAGATATACTATTATAATACCTACCTAAAAATTATTGTATCTAATGAAATTGTCTTTATATTTTTAAAATTTTTATTGCACACAAAAATACGGGGCTAGGTGTAGGTTGTAATGTGGTGGACCGGGTAAACTGTAAAGGTATATATATATATATATTGTTAATTATTAATTACTGTAAGCTCGTATTTTTGTTCTGTGTTTTTCTTGTAAGATATTATGTTATATTACATCCACCAATTGCATTTACGACACTATTGTCATTAAAAAAAAAAAAAAAACTACACTGCAGCAGGATCGGCGCCTCCACGGCCGATTGCGGAATAAAATATTCACGATTTAAACGCGAATGTAATATTTCAAGCTAGCGTTGTATATAGGTACATATATATTATAGACGTCGTAAAAAACCGCCGGATAGTAGTCATATAAACAATATCTTCATCGTATATATTATCTTTTTGAGTTTCATTGTTTCTATCTACAATATATATACGCACTGAATACATGTTATTATATGATCCGCGAACGTGCGGAATAGCCACATCTCGCATAGCTATGGGTAGGTTTTTATTTTTTATTTATAAGTACCTTGTATTATTTTGAAAATTTAGTCACCGCAAAACTACGCGATCAGGAAAAAAAATCACTGTAATTTCTATAAATGGTATATTTTCGCTCGTACAATCACATCTATATTATATAATAATAATACTATTCGACATACCTATATAATAGATATATATTAGATATACCTATAGTAGGCGTGTATATGTCGAATTTATATACTAACTATATATATATAATATCTATACCCTATCTAATTGCTCGTTAATATTTTAATTTTTTTTTCCATCACACTTTTTTAACGATTTTAGTTATAATCGTTTACACGCAGTGTTCAGCATGGTTAGGCGAGTTCAATTTTTGTTCTATACTCATTTAGACGCATATATAAGTTAAATTAAGAGTTATCTATACTTTTAATTTTGGCTTACTTACATATACACCGGTTAAAAGGAAAATACATAAAACTTGTAACTATTGTTGTTAAAAATTTAGAATTAAGTTGTGTTTGAAAATTAATTTAATGTAATAATTATATGTGCGGTTTTTTTTTTTATGTCTATACATTTTTCGAGTAGAAGAAATCGAACATGAGTTTTGGAGTAAAGCTCAAGCTTTTTCGACAATAAATTAATTCTAATTAATATTTTAATAAAGAGGTCGTTTTTTGATTATCTTAATATTTTTCTTAAAAATAAAATAAAACTACCTACTTTTTATATAAATGTAGGGAAAATTACAAAATAACAAATAAAATTATTGTTATGGTTACTTATTTTTTTAAATAATCTACCGAACTTCGTCCAGAGTCGTCTTTCGAATGTAATGATTTATCTTTGTTTTGAAATGTGAAATAATAATAATCCTGTCCGAGAACCGAAATAAAGACGAAGTATATATTCTATACTATTTGTATCTGTACGAGTTTTTTGACTGATTATATTTTTAAAAGGAAATGTTAGCGTTTTATTGTATGTTAAAAAAATTACTCGTGATAGGTCTAGGTACTTTCCTCAGAAGATAATATAATAGGGATTGTAATATATGATGTTATATATAGAAGGTAGATACTTAAAGTACGTATAATATAGTATAAAATGCGAATATTGTATCTATATATATATTGTATAAATTATATTAGCATTTTGTAGTTTGAATACATGGATGACTATTGACTATAGTAGGGTGACCACTGACCATATTTTGAAAATTAAAAAAACGGGGTAACAATAAAAAAAAGTCAATCGTGATAATTTTCCGCTAAAATTTTCTTAAATAGATTTGAAAACGGTAAATAAATAAAAAAAAGTTCATTCGTAATCTTTCTCTAATAAAAAAAAAAACGGGACCCCACTTCCATAAGCGGGACAAAAGGCGTTCCGTTTAAAATTTGTCGGGACGTGTGGTCACCCTTGGCCCCCACTATATGTATTATAGGCTGTAGTTTCTCGTAGTATTCCATAAGTCCACTTTTCACAATTGCCACTGATATTATATTTCTTATTAATATATGTAATACCTACCTATATCTACCTATAATAATCAGGGGTGAAACTAGGAATTTTGATGCCGAGGGAATAATGTAAAAAATTACGCCAAATGAAAAATAACGTACATAAATTTCAAAAAAAAGCTCGTCGACTAATACGCCGGCATTTATGTATATGTTAAGACCTTAAAATATTTTTCGACAGCCAAAATATTTACGTCACCTAAAAATTGTACGCCCGAAGATCAAACTCCTCTATAGTTCCGCCCCTGCTGATAATATAGATAATGTTTTATGTACAATGACGTGTTATAGCGTGTATAAAATATAAATTAACGTATAATAACAATAATAATATATATTCAAAATATATTTTGTAAACGGAGATTTATTAATAGGTTTTATTACACTTGTTTAATAATCGTTATAGAATCTATAAAAATTATTGTACGTTTCCGCATCGTTTTATAACACGGAACGATGGAAAACTTAGAAATTATAGTCGAAACGTAAGCGTAAATAGAAGAAATACACGTGAGTTTAACTCGTGCATAATATACATCATAATATACACTGTATATATTATACTGCATGTGCCATTGTCAGTTAATTATATACCGTTATATAAGCCAAACAATTATTTTTTAAACAACCATATTGTTCTACGCGGGCCAAAGAACGGAAATTTACCACTACCGTGGTAACCGTTTTTTTTTTTTTTTTTTATACGAAAATTATGTGTGCACAAAATACGAATTATTAGTAGTTCTACGATACGGTATTATACCCATTGTCCGGGGCAAAATAATTGTAGCGCCCTTTTAAAATTTTTATAAACAAAAAAAAAAAGTCATTCGTCAGTTTCTACAAAAATTTCTATTTAAAATTAAAAGCGTTAAACGGGACCCTACTTCCAAAAGCGGGACCAAAAACTTATATATTTTTAAATTTTGCGCCCCCCCATAATGGTACCCGAGGAAAGTGTCCCGTTTCGCCCTCCCCCAGATCCGGCACTGGTTATACCCATTGTGTAATAAACTAAACTATAATATTATAATGTCTGTATGTCTTATTTTGACGATTTTTCCGTGAAAAGTTGATGTATTTGTTATACGTCAATTATCCGATATGTATATACTCATAAAGCTTCTATACATATATGACATATGTAAATACATAAAGCTTTGGAGGTAAATACTAAATATTATTTTTTTAACACGCACTTTATTTATAGTTTTTATAAGTAAAAGATAATAAAATTAGTAAAGATAATGTAAACTGAAGGAATGGGGGATGAAGAAGATCGAATCAAGTGGAAGTGCATAACTATAGGGTCCAGGTCAACCAAAAATAGTTGTAGAGAAGGAAAAGAAAAATAATTTATTATAGTTATTATATTTTGTAACATTTTATTTATTTTTGTCCATTAGTTATATGCGTTCCAAATGCCAATTGCCAAATATATTTTGTATAGTATATATATACAATACTAGCTAATATTATACTATACTATAGCCTTAAAGTTTGTTAGAAAAATAAATTAATGGTATAGGACTTCAGCCTTTATAGAACATAGGATTGTGATAAAAAAATACAAATTAAAAATATATTCTTATGTAATAATATTTTTTTAACTCAATACTAACTGATACACTAGGTACTATTTATTTAATATTTATATATTATACAACGAAAATGATCGAAATTCGGTTACCTTTCAGTGACGAAATTGGGCGACACTATAACATATTATGTATTTATGAAATTTCTGTTGAAAATTTTTATATTTTATCCGAATTACGGTTCATTTTTTTTTTAAATTGATAAAAAAAAAATTGTCATCGACAAAAAATCAATCATAACCTAGTAAATATAAATTAAATGATAATGTTCTGTGTTATCTAAATGTGTTTTGTAAATTTTTTAAAAGCACAAGTCAAATTTTTAATTCTTTTCGGCTTTTTTTTCTATAAAATTTAAAAATTATAAAAAAAACACACATTAAAATTTCATAATTAATCTTATTATTTGAGTACACTGAGCACCCACCTTAGCCACTTCTAATTGTATTTAATACAGTTATATATATATATATATATATATATATATGCTTATAAAATGACATATATTTATAACTCATAAGTTGTAAGTTATATTGTATGCTTCCAAGTGCCAGTGCCGTAACTATATAGTAGTAAATATATATAAAACAGAAAACCTTAAACTTAAAAAATAATTTTCCAACCAAAATGCCATACGGTGAACCTTAATATTGATATAGACACTAAATAGTAAATAGTCATTGCACAGGTGTTATGCGAACGGTGATAATTATTTTTGTTTCTAGTAATAAACCTTTTTAATAATTTAACTTACCGGTGCATAAGAACCATTTCTCATATGGATATTAAGCCGAAAAATATAATGTGTTAATAAGCTGTAGGTACTATAATGTTTCGGCTCGCGGCCGCGTTGTACTGTTTTAAATTTAATATCGTGGTATTAAGTATATAATATTAGCTCTATATTAGGGTGACCATCTTTTGAAAATTAAAAAACGGGACATCAATAAAAAAAGGTGAATATCATAATAATTTTCTACCAAAATGTTCATAAATAGGTTTGAAAATGGTGAACAAACAAAAATATAATTGTCATTCGTCGATTTTCTGTCTATTTTTTTTTCGAAATACGGTAAAATAAGCAAAATACGGGATAAAAAAAGACCTCCACCTCCTAAAGTGGGACAAAAAGCGTCCCGTTTAAAGTTTGTCGGGACAACGAGACGCAATCCTCAAAAACGGGACAATCCCGTTAAAAACGGGACGTATGGTCATCTTACTCTATATATATATATATATATATATATATATATATATATACGAGAACACGATATTTTGTTTAAGCATATACGCCAGAAATACCTAATTTATTGAGGATTTTTTCCAAGGTGTGAATAAAATCTTTTCTTTCACACGTACGAGTACAAGTATAAATCCAAAATCGTCCTAGAACCTATGGGGAACTATATATTCTGCGGAATACGCATACTCGTAATAATAAACTATTATATAGGTACATTTTTCGGTTTTTTTTTTCCCGTCCTGAAAGGCATCATACATTATGTGTAAATACCACTCTGTTTCTATACATAATATGTTATAATTTGGTGGTGAATCGAGATAGGTAATACAAATTTCGAAATTTGAAATGCTTCCCGTATGGGCCATGACTAATGCACATATACCTAATATACATAATCTAGGGTTACTATACTATACTATATACCAGTGCAGCACAGTGTGTATATCGATGCGTATTTATATTATTATATACGAGTATATATTGTGTGATAATATACCTACTCTATTTTAAAAATTTATTTATTTATTTATTTTTTTTTTCAAAACCTTGGCCCGTTGAATAGGGCGGCTGGTCGGCGGCACCGCGATGACCGCCGCCCCGTCGATTGTCCGATTTAACGAGCCGTGGAAATTGGCTCCTTTCAAAATGGCCCGTCGACGCGCCACATAAAAGTAAAAACGCGTTCTCGGGTCTCGCGCACACACACACACACACACACACACACACACACAGGAGATGTAACCGGGCTGGGTCCTGTGTAGGTACCTTTCTAGAGACACACGGAGGAACGCTGACTTATAATAAAAAAAAAAATAAAAAAAATATATTTGTATATATTATATATACCTACACATATAGGCAATTGTATAATATAATATACGACGTTAAATGACATTGAAAACGACAATAGTTTTTTTTTTTTTTTTTTTTCCAGTATATAATATCATATTATGTTTATAGGTAGGTATATATAGTACGTGTAAATGTATAGGTGTACGGTTCATTTGTCCGTGTAATAATACGAAACGCCGGTCACATTCGTCTCGTGAAAACGACGGCAGCTCTATATATCGAACGAATATTATTACATACAATCGACCGATCTCTCAGCTCTTTCTCACTCTTTCCCGCGGCGAGAACCTCGCGTAATTTACGTGCGATATTCCGTGTAAACGACTCCGTAGAATGCAATAATATCGTGATCGTGTATACATACCTGTATTATATACCGACTGCAGTATTGTCTATTGGTACACGTCTTCGATACGTTTATTTGATTTTTTTAGTTTTTTAGTTTTTTTTTTTTTTTTTGGACGAAAAATTACGATTTCCGTGTTTATATTTAATAATATCGGCAGTTTTTTTTTTGTCTTTGAGGAGGAGGGTTGGGATTACAAACGTGGATACGCGTATTATTATTGGACAAGTCCATTTTTTTATTTTTTTTTTTAAATTCATTTTTTGGATAGAACAATAACGATGAAAAAATTCTTACCGATAGGATACATTTGACGGTTGATAACTGTTGAATTTGAAAGTAATGATAAATCATTTCTTTTGATAGAAATAATTCTGAGTGACGTTCAATGTAATAAATATATAATAATAATAATAGGTACCTAGTATTATATGGCAAAATCGATGAAAACTTTATCTGTTAGATTTCGATTTATAACCGATTTATTGTTATAATTGTTACTTTTCCTTTATGTTTAAGAATAGACACTACTGTAAAAATATAAAAATTTACCCCTCAAAAGTATAATGTATACTAAATACCTAAAATTAAAAAATACTCTTTACTTCAAAAATCATGTTTGACTCTTTTTAATAAGAGAAACGTTATTTTCAGAAATAAAAATAAAAAACATTATTGTAAATCCAATAGATTTCTCACTCCACTCAGAATCTAAAATATATAGACACCTATGTAAAAGATATAACAATAATTTTGTAATTTTAATAGTACCTACCTGTGTGTAGGTAGTAGTTACTTCCATTTACATTATCGAGAGACTAAGACAATGATAATATGGTGAAAATATGGACATACTTTATAACAAATTATTGACCATAGTGTTTATAGAATATAGAGGTAGGTACTTTGTTGTGTTACCTATTTTCATTTTCAAAGAATTAGCAACAATTTGTCTGTAAAATTACTAATGAAAGTAAATGTTGTTATTAATTATATTTTTGAAATATTAAAATGTAGTGATTTCTTAAGAATTATTTTTCAAAAATAGTACCCGGTGTATAAAATATGCGTAAGAAGATTTATTTGAGAGGAGCGGGTCCTACACACCTCGTTCATCCAACATGGTTTTGCATTTGCAGTCTAATGAAAATTATAATATGTTTTAAAATAATATATTACTTACATATATTTGTTAATAAAAAAACATTCAAAATTGATATTTTTGACCAATTAAAGAAATTTCCCCTTAAGTCATTGGATTTTAGAATGAAAGGGTTCTATTGTGTTACATATTTTTAAATGGTTCTAGAGAGTATTTTTATGATTAAATCTGCACTCTGCAGTAATACCTATATATCTATATAGAACTTTTAAATTTTTTGTATTCTCTTAGTTTTTGGTTTTTCCGAATAATATTTTTTCACAAGGAATTTTCGAATACGCGTATAGCTACTTTAAATCATATAATATACCTATTTTATAGGCGTTACATGTACATGTAGGTATACTATTCCGTAGAAGATTTGATTCTATATTACTATTAATATTAGGTCCTTTTCGGCTTTTCTCATCTCTGTTCACTGCACAAAATCCAATACCCATAATCATCCAATTCATCGCATGCTTTTCACCAATAATTTAACCTATATAATATAGGTACCTACTTGTGTATTAGGTAATTAGGTATTGTGTAATTTTATAAAATTGTAAAATATTGATCAAAATTTCATTCACTTAATAATCCACACCTTATCTGCGTCATTACTTGTATTGTATTTTTTTTTTATTATTGGTTTTTGTATCGTGCTTTAATTTTTTGCATATAATATTATATATTCTATATTATTTAAAATTGGATGTTATGTTATACATTATTGTTAATATTGTTTAGTTTGTAAAAAAAAAAAAAAAATCCATTTGGCGTGTAATTAAAAATAAATTATTGAATAATATATTAATTATATAGACGATTACGATGCGGTTTCTCAATCTTTCTGAGGCGAACACAATATATATATATATATATATTATCGATTGTGACCGCGACTACGATATAATATAATATATCCGTTGTTAATTTCAATACCAAAGAACATAAATAGATGTATAATAACGTAATAATTGATTTTTGACAAAACTAAATTGAACCCTTCGAGTAGATATATATTTATAAATGTATAATATTATATCCATTAATTTCGGTCCGACGACAGTAACGAATTGACAGAATAGCATAATATGTATTGCCGTATTATATCATCTGTAGAAGTTTCCATATTAGTCTTGTCCTCGGTTCGGTTATATATAATATACCAGCAATATAGTCGATGAAACATTTTCCTTATTATTTCGTTTGTACGTATAATTCATATAAATACATAGTTTTGATATGTAATTATTATTAAAAGTTACCTTGACCTCGATTTTGTATTTTAAAAACTACTTTACGTTTTTTTTTTTTTTACATATAAGCAAAACGACTGGTTCGAGCCTGAGATTCTTTATTGTTATATTTTTTTCTACATCGTAATGACTGCAGTACACAACAAACGATATAATATATATCATACGACAATATTCATATTATTCTCACTAGAAAAACGTCCTTACTAAGAAACAAAATAATTATTTGTTGTAAATAAAATTAATAAGTCGGGTAACACGATGGTAAATATACACGATATCGTTGAAAATTCGAATGAGTGATATTTTCTCGATAGAATTTATCAAGTTCTATAGATAGTTCTTCAAGTGTATCGATTCGAGTTAAGTGTCATACTTAAATAATATTGTCGTGTACAATTAGTTAAATAATTATCGTCAAACAAGTGTTCTTTAGTGTTCTGTAGACAGGTACATTATAAGTCAATTACGTACATTGCGTTTAAGTTATAATTTGTACAAACTATTTTAAGCGTTATATTCGAAAATCATTATTTAAGTATCGTATACAGTATACTTATAATACAACAATATAGGTACGAACTTTCAACGAGAAAACGTTTCAATGTAGTACGTCGTTAAAAATGTGCACGATTATATTATTTTTAGGTATTTTACATAATTTACGTTTAATATAGTTCATTATTTTTGTTACTTTTTTTTTTTTATATTTTTACTTTTGGAAAACTATTTAACATGTTCAAAAGTCAACCGATAAAATGACGAATTATCGGACAATTTTCTGTCTACTCACTTATTATATCGATTTCTATACACTATAATACGTGGAGTTATACGTAGGTATATATGCGTAAACTGTCATCTTACGAAGGATAACGGGGATCTGTGGGAAATTATGGTCTGTTATAATAAAATCATTCCATATTGTGGTATAGAATATACATTTCAAATATAACAGTTTAGATTATATACACCTGTGCTCGCATATATTTTTGGATAATATTTATGTGTCAGTTTTGTCTGTACGTTATCTACGAATATGTGCAAGTCATTATTTATAAATTAATAGTATTGATTGACTTCGATCAACGTGTGATCTATATGAAAAGCTATGATGACGGTCAATAAGGATCGGAGTTTGCGATAAAGTGTATACAAAAATTAGTATACGCGCTATACCATATGCAGTATCATATATTCCTATATACCTATGTACATAGTATATATATATTATATATTATATATTATTTAATACAATTTAATATTTCCAGTCTCGTATTCGAGTAATATGTGAATTTTAGTATTTGTATTTAAAATATACTTTTTACTGCAATGCTGGGCATTAACGAGTTAATAAATTAACAGTCGGTTAAGTTATAATTTTGAAAAAATTTATACATTTTGATTTCATATTGTGTCTATTGTCAAAATGGTTGAATACAAATAAAGTTGTTTTTATCATGTCTAATAATTAATATATTTTAAGAATTTTTTATTTCCCGAAAGTTTAAATGAAACAAGAATACCTATAATATATATATATATTATATAATAATCTCCCCGTAGTATAAATTGAGGAATATAACATAATATATTAGATTTCCCCCCAATAAAAAATATTTAGGTAGGTAGGTACTATTTTGTTGTGTTTAGTGTTTTTGATTTTTCTCAATTTTTCTTTTAAACAATCTAAACAGCGTTCAGTAATACCAGTATTAATATAATACGTATACAAATCACAATTAATGTATCCATAAATGTAAAGTCAATGACCATATTATTACTATTACTACTCATAAAAATTATGATAAAATCTGTGTACTTATATATTATAATAATATTACTCATAATAACTTGCAGAATTGTAGCAAGAGGGGGGGGGGGTGAAAGGTGCTTACTCTATTATCACGATTTGTCGTTCTCCGCAAAATAATTATTCTTGATAAATACGATTTCAAAATTGTGAACATGTTTTAAAAGTAGTAGTATTTGATAAGACAGGTTTACATATTATACACAATAAACTATGTTGTGTATGTTATTTCTTATGATTTATATAAATATATATACATATATACAGTGATGGATTTGGGGAGGGACGCAGGTGGACGGAGCTACTCTTCATTATTTTCATGTTGAACAGCGTACCCCATTATTTATTCATCAAGGAACGCAGGAAACGAAGTGTTCGTTTTGGTTCGAATTTAACATTTTTTTCGAAAAAATAGTGAAATTACGAAAACTAATGTTTTTTGTCCTTATTTCATAATAGGTTTTAGATAAAAAATCACGATATACAATTTTGAATAATTAATCTTATTAAATCATATTGGTATCATAGGTAAATAATTTTTATTATTCATGAATGACTTAAGCCTAAAAGGATGGTGAAATTTGACGAAATCAATGCAGCACCGATAAATTTATGTTATGAGGTAGTTGTTTACATTTAATTTTACTAGTGGAATAGCGATGTGCGTTCTACTTCTACCACTGCTCATTATGTTTTGAATTTTCTGTTGTCATTTTTAGTCGGTTTTTAGTTTAGGTAAACAGAGTTTAATGAGAGTATAAGCTTTCTGATAGCTTTCTGAAGAATCTGTGTGCAAACCATATTGATTTAGGGGACCTAAATACAATACTTATTCTGCCTGTATTAAAGTTAGGTAACTATAAAAAAATAAATATAAGTAAAAGTATAACTAAATAACTTATCAATAAAACTGTATTTTCAATGTTTTGCGGGAAAATAAAATAAAATGTCTCCTTACATAAAACCCATTTATTTAGTAGGCGAAAAATCAAATTAATTTTCACTTTTAATTAACTTTTTACATTTGATTTTTGATAACTTAAACAATATTCAGGTAGGTACTATTTGTTAAAGTTTTAAAGAAAAGAGTAAAAGGTACCTACAAGTTAAACATTTTTATGAACTTATTTGTTGTTAATTTTAATATAATAATTATTATAAATACATTGTAGTATTTTCAATAATATTATATCAATGATTTTAAAAAATTTTAAAATACTCAGTTAAAAAAAAAAAAGTATTTCCAAAAAAATAATAGATATACCTACTTAATTATACTTGTATATCTCAAATATTATATTAACTCATACAAAAAAATAAAATAAAATAAACTTAATTTACGTTAATAAGTTATTTTTTTAAACTTACCTAAATTGTTAAGAAAAAAAAAAACTAATAACTATAATAAATAATTAACTTTAAACTTTTCTATCAACTTAACATAACTGAGTTAAAAAAACTATTATGAACTTTCTCAGCATTGCTGTTTAGCAGTAATTACTTATCTATTCTGACATTGAATATCTTTCCATAGGCTTCAGTATATAGATAGGACCGTAGGTATTATTACAACACGAGGATCGATCTTAAATTAAAAACAAATTATGCGAGATTAGGTATTTTCCCTCTCCGTTGAACTAATTCTAGTATTGTCACAAACGGAAACGTTAAAACCAAAATGTATGGAT
This sequence comes from Pemphigus obesinymphae, assembly GCA_025469235.1. Classification (NCBI taxonomy): domain Eukaryota; kingdom Metazoa; phylum Arthropoda; class Insecta; order Hemiptera; family Aphididae; genus Pemphigus; species Pemphigus obesinymphae. Next base: position 17,251 of record JAIPRL010000224.1, read on the forward strand.
TTAAAATAATCAAAATGAAAAAAAAAAAAAAAAATTAGTGTATCTAAGCTGGTGTTGAATCGATTAAAACAATGTATAAAATGTAAAAATTACGGTTTAAAAAATATCTAAAATAATACGAGTACTAAGTGTACGGACGAATGATGTATGTATATTCTGTACTTAATAGAGATTAGCTTTGTTTTTTTGTCTGAACGATAACACTATAATATAATTTGTAATACATAATTGTGTTCCTCTACAGTCATTCACACGTGACGCTTAAAAGAAAATAAAGGATGTGAAATCACACTGGTCCTATAGTTGACGCCTATTGAGTACAATATGGTTTACACTTATTGTTCCAAAATCCATAACAATGTGTATATTTTTTTATTTTCTAAAAATTTAGCTGCGTTTTATTTAATATTCAACGAAAATACGGAATATATTCAACAAAAATCAAATGCTAAATGCTGGGCAGGTTTTTAAATAAATTTAAATTGCATTAATTGTATTCATTAAATTTTTACAGTTAATTTTTCATAACCATCTAGTTAATAGGCCTTTGCAAACACATTAATTTTGAGGTGTTATGCATAGAACATTTATCCGTCAATTGCGAATTTGATTAGTATTTTTATGAGTATTAATTGATTATTAGTGTTTGTAATAATGTATAGCCATGACATATTACACGTATAAGTTAATTTATCGGTGAAACGAAACTTAAAAATCTAATTTATGAACGAAAAGTAGCTTTATACGACTAACTATAATTATTATTCGTATATTTTCTATTGGTTATATTTTAAAAACTTAAAAATAATTTAATTAATTAACAATTTTACCTTACATTGATTGAAGTATATTTTTATACTTAAAATAATTAATTATTTACAATACAAAATGTCAAACTTTTAAAAATATTTTAATAAATTTTTTTCGTAAAAAAACTACTAAGATAGAAAAAGTGCTCTGATCGATAAAAATACGCATTTATTACTGTTTTTAAAATTTAAATAAGAGCACTAAAAGAAACTAAATTTTCGTCAGGCACTGAGGTAATTTTGGATGGTGTCTTACAAGATCCTTACGAGTATTAACTATTAGGAGTGAACAATTTTCACAAGTACTGAGTATTTTATTTGAATCAAAATTAAATATAAATAGTATTTAATATTTCGAAAAGTAATATGTAGGTAATTGTAAATTGTAAATCTTATTGCACTTTTTTGAAAGAACTTTAAAGATTCGAATCAAGTTTAAATATTCGAAAATAGATGATTTCTTCTGATCTATTGATCCTTAAAGGCTTAAAAAGTAATTTTAAAGTGGTTTTAGAGCTATAAAAGCCATTATAAAATCTGTGGATGACAATATTTCAGAGAAAATTTTATCGAAGTTTTACAATTTCCTGAATATTCAGCTCATTATTGAAGAAACAAAATGCGTTGTTTCTACATTATTTCCAATTACCAACTTTGTGATAGTTAATATTTTAGAAAACGCCGATTATAGGTACCTATTGTCTCACATAATATTTTGTTCCTTGAAATATCAGAATATTGTTATTAATTTATTAATTTTGTTATTTTTTTTTGGAAAATTATGTAAAAATTTTTTTAAATATTAATAGAAAAATGTGCAATTAAATAATTAAAAATAAAGGGCTCAATGTCTTGAAATGAGCTGTTTTATTGAATTATTTATATTAGGTAGTATAGGTACTCGTACTTGTATATTTATTGCTATATAGAAGTAGTCGCCTGCGAATGTGTTAAGTAGTAGATATTAGACGAATTCTAGCATCCGAGTGTATATTTATTTAATTATAAAGAAAACAAAGTCTCTCGCAATTTTAGTGGGTTATAAAGATTGATATTAAAAAAAAAAAAATATTTTGGGTGTTTACTTATGAACAACTCGGATAACGTCTGAACTGGAGGATATACAAGTATATATACATTATACAAGTAGCTGGTTCGAGACTCAAAAGATGACATTTATTGTGTATGGTGGGTGGGGGTGCATGCAGTGTTCTACAGGAAACTGCATTTAGACGATAAAATATAGCACCGACGATAAAATCATTTTATGTACCTATATAATGCAATTGTATCTATTCGTATACATCATTGTAAATTGAATAATATCTAATCGTATACGAATGGTGCGAGGGGTGGCGCCAGACTGACCGGCAAATTTTAGCCAAACAATGCGAGAAATAAAATGACAATAATAATGCGGACCGTATAACCCGTAGTTTTACAGTATAATATTGATGATAATATATGCATTTTCGGACTGCGGTTTTAGCGAAAATGAAACAATCGTGAAGTATCTATATTACTGCCACGACTGTTGTGTTTTTTATGCGATGCCCGTATACTATAATATAGAAATATCAAATAGTATGTCAATTTTCGGTCACGTCATTCGGCGATTTCTAGATATTCCACGGTCGTCGCGCGGAGATTGCCTATATAATGTAGGTATAACTGTATGCGGTTTTTTTTTTCTTCGATTAAAAAATAAATACGAATTTCGAAAACTGTTCCCTGCACGTAATCGTGCTCGGGACAAACACTACTACTATAAATACCAGCTAACCACGAAAAATTGAAAATCCAATAAACTTAATCCTGCTTTTGTATACCTAGTACGAATCTCCGAGTCTTAGGAATATATATTTTTCTAATTTATAAAAAAAATCATTTTTTAGCACTTTCAATCGCATAATACATGACGCGAAATATTTTTTTGAAAATGTGTATGTATATTAACTATTGAGTGTAAGCATTTTAACTTTTAAGATTAGATAGGTAATTGGAATCTTTTTTTTAGTCCTCTGGCTTTGCACTGTAGTTTGCATTACTACACACCTCCTTTCTAAACGTTATTATGTAGTGCTACAGTATTTTAAAACAATAAACTATATTAGTTCAATATTTAATATATTTATGTAGACAAATTTTCAGAAAATTTTTCTATTTCTGTGTCGAAATATACGAATAGTTAAAAATATTTAATATACCTAATACGATATTATAAGGCATTAAAAAAAACGAGTTAAAAAATTTAATTATTTTTATAAAAATGTAGTAATAGGACAAATACGCCTATTTTAATATTTTGGTGTTGAGTTACTTGCAGAATTATTTATTAAAATATTGGTTTTACGATGATGTGTATTTATTAGTTTTTTTTTTATGTCTGTACCCAAAAATTATATAAGAAGTGCTCCAATCATTACATGTATCACTATTTTCTGGTAGCAAATTGCATCTAGTTGGTACTTTAGAGAGATCGTTTTTTGAAACGAATTTTCGCCTCTTCAATAATAGCGTGAATATGTGAATAGCGCATAGAGCTAATAATATAAGGTGTCAGGCAGGGCTGGGAACAGTGACACACCGAAAACCTCAGGGTTAACTGTTGTTCTACTTTACAGGAGAATTAAATTTTTCGGATTTTTTTTTCTTCTAAAAATAGGTATGTATTTTTTGATCAAAAAAATAATGGAGAGGTCAGAATATGGCGATCGGACTTGGTTTTAAAGTTATATCAAATTGAAATTTAACGATTTTAACATGTTTGTTTAAAAGGTTTTTTTTCATGTTTTTCAACAGTGTTATATAGTCTAGTGGCAACTAACCGTGTTGTCCTCGGTTCGAATCCCTTTACAACCAAATAACATTTTGCACTTTTTTCAACTTTTTTTGTTCATTATATTACTTATATAATATTATCATATTGTCATATATTATTATTAGTTTAATCTACAGTAATTGTCGAGTATATCCACCGAAGCTTCGCTCAGAATCGTTTTTTTTTTTTTTAGAAAGAAATGATTTATCATTGCTTTTAAATTCATATTCATTTAAATTCATCTTTTATATCCACCACCACTCACCAGTATCCTACCCAACGAGTAAGGTGCTTCCACCCTCTACTGACCGGGTTTTTAAGATCGAGCTTATAATAAATTAATGTAGGTATACGTATAATATAATATATATATAGGTACAGAATGTTTAAAAATAATAACTCTAGGTACTATTAAATTGGGACTACACAAGTTGTTCTATTTTTTTATTTTTTTTTTTATCGTACTTATCTATAATAAATGCATCTGTGTGTAGTAAAAATAATTATTGTAAGATAAAACCCGTTTGTCGGCTTTGCGATATCCTATATAGGTATTTATAGTGGTAGAGTACATAATAATTTCGTTATAAAAATTTTAATTATTTATTTATAACCATAAATGCACACAATAATATATTATAATATAGTATATGTATAATAAACGTATAGGTGTATAATACACTTGCCGACTGTAGTTCGATGTACCTAATACAATTCATGAATCCCCTACCTACAACTCATTTTTGTGTTTTCAATTTTCGTTGTTATTATAATAATGACTTTCTAATTTTTTGTCGAGCATATACATATCTGTTTTTGTTTAATGTAAACCAAAAACTAATAGAATACTTATTATTTAGATTTTAGATAGGCAGGTAGGTATTTATTTTTATTGACCAACATTTTGGTAGAGCATGGTAAAGTAAAACTATTATATTATAATATAAATGGGTATACAATACGGATCCATTTCGATAATCTAGTATATAATATAAATATTCATTTACGATTTACATACATATCAAGATGTAGATAAGTGTACCTACTTGAGTAATCGCGAATGAAAAAAAGAAATACAAAAATCGAATTACGAATGTGGTTAACAACTATAGGTAACGTAGGTAAATAATTTGATAGCGTACTTTGGTTAATGTATTTTTTATCTTAATGTCAGGAATTACGAATATATTATACAGTGTTCCGTTTTTACATTAAACTATAAGATAATTTAACAATAGATAAGTTGACAACAGAAAATAATATAATGGATAAATTTAATTGGACAATATTTTTAAGTGACCTATAGGGTTTTAAAACAGATGAAACAAAAATTTTTAGTATTAGACAATATTCCTTTACTCTTATATCTTGTTTTATATTTTATTTTCAGTAGAACTGTAAAATAATAATCAATCGATAAATAGGTATATAAAGTAATAGATAATAAAATGTATTTGAATGACAAACTATTTAAGCTATTATTATTGTAATGCATTTATGCATATAGTATAGGTATATTAAGTTATTTGAACGAGTGCATCAAAGGGTTTTTGGATCTATAGTTGAATATAATGTAATAAAGCATACAATTTAATTAGTATTGTAATCTTTAAATTATATTTTCGATTGATATTATTCAAGTAGAAAATTATGTAAAATTCACATTTTTGTTTCTTAATTAATTTTTTTTGTAATACATTTAGTAAATGGAATTTTTAAGATACCTATTGTTTTACCAATAATAAATTAAATTTTTAATCATGTTAAAATATTTAAATATGGAAAGTATCAGTTTGATATAGATTATTACAAATACATTTTTTAGTCTTTTGCAGCTATCTAACTATTGTAACTCGATAACGTGCCTAGTGTTTACATTAAAATTAAGTGTGCTATTACTTTATTGGTCATTGTATATTATTATCACTTAAATGAGTTTAAACAGGAAAAAAAGTATTGGCCAATTGCAAATTGTATAAATCCGTCATTTTTAATTGATAAATCTTCTTGGAAATTTTATGCTCTATTTAATTAAACCTATATCTATTATTCATTTTATACATATTATGATATTGTATGTTTGCATAGTACACACGTTTTGTATTATGCAAAAAATAAATGTTTTTTAAAGTAGATTTATTGTATAACTATTTAATCATTATTTACTAAATTATTTAGAATAAAAACCAATTGGCATTTAGAACAATGCCATATGCAAACAGCGCAGCGGTGTTTGCATAGTATTCGAATACTAATAAAAAGCTAAACAACTTAATTTACTTATGCCATTTTAATAGGTACCTACATACATTTAAGATTGTACAATTTTATTACTGGAATTTCGTTTTAAATATTCTTTATTTTAATGGACACTAGAAAATATTTCTACTCGAATTTCAGTAACGTCGTCTAAATATCTTCTCGTTTATTTACATTTGTATATATTGGCTTTGGTTTATATTGTATATTATTATTATGCATTCATTAGGTTTTACCATCGATGTGTCGTTTGGTTCATTTGTTTGTATTTTAAATCAAGAAATACGAGTTAAATTATAGAGTATCATAAATTCAAACGAATCGTATAAATTGTTCGATTTGTGAGACGATATTATGTTTAGCTAAATATGATTACATTTTATTTACATTATTGTATGTACGTACATTGCGAGTTTATGGCAATGTTTTGTGACCAGGAATTTCACATTCATAATATATAATATATATATTATAATCTAACCAAGAATTCACAGTTAGCACGAATAAAATTTTATAGTAGGTATACATACACATTTCGTAGCATTCTATAATATGTTTAACGGTTCCGAAGAAATCCTAGACTTCTTTTCTTTTTTTTATATTTCAATGGTTATAAGTTATAGTCACATACATAGCCACTGAATGTATTAAATTCGTATATAGGTATCTTATTATAATAATATAAAATACTTACAATATATATATATCGATTTATTAGATGATTATCTTCGATTTCACGACTATGGTAAAAATCAAATAGATAAATAAATAATAGCTAAATAAACAAGGCACCTACAAATACAATATTATTTATACCAATCATGACATATAGATTATAATAATATTCTTTAGCTCAGGTTTAAGGGGTTTATATAAGTCTGATATTTTTTTTCAAAATCGATTTTTTCACGCCATTCGTATTCTATATCTAGTATTAGTATTTTAGCACAACTTACATACAATTAAAATTTTTAGATTTACGTATTAATAATGAATACTAAAATGTTCAAAATAGCATAATAGAATTATTTTATTCCAAGCTAACGAAATGAAATTGTTCCATATCATGGTCCAGTTTTGAAATTATTCAGTAGATCGTTTTTGTATTTCTATTTTCTAATAAGACGGATTTAAAGTGATTTCAGAATAAAAACACGTATTATTAGAATTATAGAGGACAATTATGCTTATATAAATATATTATATAAAAGTGTATAAAAGTATGTTTAAAAATGCTTGTATAAGAATCTTCGATAAGATTTTCGACCAGAAGTAGTTGAGGCCAAGGTTTGGCATTGGTATGATATCGAAAGGAAATTTGATTTAGATCGTATATCATATACCTACATAGCATTTTTCATTTTTTTGCCAGTAGTTTCCTTGTGGAAAAAGAAAAACTTTATTTTATACGTTGTATATGGTCATACACTGTATAGTGTATACATATATACGTATACCTACATAATTATAACTACAAACTAGAGATGAGCAACATTTTTTGAACATCAATATTTGGTATATCGATATATTGACTTTTAAAATAATTTTAAAATGTCTTAAAATATCTTTTAAAATGTTTAACTTTAACGTATTGGGAAAAAAACATCTAAAGCATTTTTTCCCACTAATGCTGCGTCATCTGTTGTATACATCATTATATGTATTACTTTCATGATTAATTAATAATGAATTCAGGAATTAATCATAAATGTATAAGTTTTCAACTGTATATATTTTTTATTAAATTCTTATCAACTATAATAAATTGTTATAAAATTTTTGTCACAATAAATCATCCTACTTATACAGGCATTATGTGTATTATATTTACATACATTTTATATTACATACATACATATATTTTTTAAATAATAAAGAGTTCAAAAATTGATTTAATTAAATTTTGAATATAAATTCAGATTCTTGATAGGTATTTATTTCAATAGATTATAATTTTCTTAATATTTATAATATGCGTAAACTATAAGAAATTAGTGTTCAAAGTTGAACTTTACAAAAACGCGTTGCTATAGTTGTTACTCCAATTCACCTTATATATATATATATATATATATAAAATTCTCTTCGATTTTGATTTTTGATAATAAGTATTTGTAGTCTAAAATCATTCAGTAGTATAATGCTTGAGTTTTGTTGGAGTGATAAAAATTGATTTTTATATGGTTAATATTTAAACCCATTTTTAGCTTAAGATAATAGATAAAGTCGTATAGATATTTATTTAGAAAATTATTATTAGAACTATTGTTAGATAATTTTTGAACTTGGACGTGGATGCCGTCATCGCCGTTGGTATTTTGTATTTTAGTATAACTATAAATATTTAATAAATATATCCGGATACGTGTATACGTAAAAGGATTGCCAGAAAATGAATCATACCTATATTATTTTATGTTGGACGTGCGTGGCTTATTATTATATATATTTTTAAAGACCGAAATATTTATCGACTAAATGAAGATTTCCGTTTTTTTATTTTATGCCTGTTGGCTGTCAATGAATTCAACGTGACTAATACTAAACAGCTTAGAATAATATATTAATATGATTATTTATTATAATACTATATCAAGATTTAGGTGTGTCAGTTAGTCTATCAATATGGATAAGTTAAAGAAAACCAATTCAAATTCTCAAAATAATTATGTTAAATTAATCTAAAAGTCTTTTGTAAAAAGTCAATATAATTAATAAAAAGTACGAGGAATTTCCATAAAATTCTTAGGTTTGACTTTAAAATGGATAAGATAAATTTACTTAATTGATTCAAAAAATTTATTTTTTATTTTTTCAATTTCAAAAATTGAAAATCGAATTTTAAAATTATTCAATAAAATGCAATAAGTGTTAATAATTCTCAATATTGAATTGTTATACAACTATATATATTATATAGGTACCTAGATATATTTTAATAAATGTTTTGAAAATAACCAAAGAATGGTAATTATAGTGTTTATAAAAAATAAAAATTGTTCTTGAAATTTGAAATTTTTCTTAAAACCGTCGATTAAGACTATATATATTTTATTGTCTTCACCAAGCTTGTGATAAATATAACAATATTACAATACGAAAAACAATGAACGCAGAGTCTACATTGAAATTAGAGTTGAAACACCTATTACCAATTTTTAAAAGCAAAATATTTTCTAGAAAATGTCATATCCTTCTTGTAAAATGTTTTGTAAAAAAAAAAAAAAACTATTTAAAGCTATTTAAAGGAAACGAAAACTTAAAATGCTTTAACTTCTGCATTAAAAAATATTTTACAAAAAAATATATGTCATTCACTATGAAATATTCTGCTTTTAAAAAGGCGTTTTAGCTTTAATTTGAATTAAGTATGCTATACTGCCCATTAGATAGGCAGACAACAAATTCGGGTGGGTAAAAGAAGGGTTTATTATATAACTACATCGTCCTGAAGCATATGTGTTAAATAAATATAAAAATTATTTAGTCAATTGAATTTTGAATTTTGATTGAAATAATACGTCCAATGAACTCTCGATAATAATCGTTCGTTGCTCTTGCATGTATTGCATGTAATTACATATTGTAATTGTGACTGATAACTAAGTAAACTATGTAACCGACGGATGATTATGAAAAATTTTATTTTTACAAAAGTTTATACAATGGAAATTTAATCTATTATTAAATAATTAATGACAAACATGATTAACTATATATAGTAGTTAATAAGTAAAAAAAAAAAAAAATATTGACTTTTCAAGTAAACTCGAACTTTTTAACTGGGTTGTCATCTAGTCATATATAATGTCCTTTGCATAATATTATGATTCCGATACGGCACCAAGTTGTCATATATATATATATACATTATGTATTATATATTTATATACGTAAGTACATATTATTATAGTCATAACAACATCCACGGTTTCCCATCGCATTCCCGTCCGCGTTATCATTGTCATCCCTACTGCTTTCGTTCGTGATTTTAATCACGTAGACAATATATAAAATGTGTGTATATATTATATTTTACAATACCTATACATGATGGACACGGCATGTTGTTTGGAATTCAAGTGACAGCAAAACATAAGGTGCATTTTGACACTCCGCCAGTTCGTGTATGTATAATATATATACTATTATGTGTAGGTATTAACACAATAATGGAAAGTAAATAAAAAAAAAATTGGTGGACTACAAGGTGTCAACGGAACCTAAGAAGACGTATAAACTAGTATGTATTTTTATATATATATTATACGAGTTGTCTCGTTGAAATGTTTGGAATGAATATAATATATAGGTATAGTTAGGTATGTTCGAAATGAATTGGCACACAATAGTATTATAGTCTTAGACGACAATAATATATATTATTTGCATTTATAATTTCTCCGCCAAAAACAAAAATCGCCATTGGTTTTATTGTCGTATAAAAAAAAACGCGTATAACATTTAGATCGTAGATGATTTTTTTTCGCATATATTTCGATTCATAGAAATATATATATAAATTACAACACGCGTGGCCTGTAATCTACCGGTAGGCCGAATGGCTCAGACTAATCTGCATATTTTTTTTTTTATTAACGACTCGGAAAAATATATATGATGTAGGTAATAAATACTCAAAAAACAAAAACATCATAAGTACTATCTATTGATAATAGTATAGTATAGTATAGGATAATATACGGAGAAAATTGTTTAGATAAAACCATAAATGACGAATATTATTTGATAAAGGTCGTATAACCCTTTAAGATTCGAATTAATTCCAAAACAAAGAAAAAACTGTTTTTTTATACACGATAGTTCTATGCATATCTTTATTATTTTAGGGGCATCTAAAAAAGCAACTTACCGAATTTCAAGTGATTCTGGTCATCTGGACATAACCTTTGTACATTATAATGTGTACTGTTCGTCTTAGTGTAAAACAGTATATTGTAATGTAATGTGCAATGGGTTATGGGATTCAGTTGATTAACTCATTATCGATAATATAATAATAGAGATTACAAATTATAAACACATAAATCATAATTAACAACACAATATAAAATTATAACAATATTTTTTTTAATAAAAAAAAAAAACAATGGTTTTATCTTTACAAACAATTTCATTATTACATCGCCCAAATCCCAATGTACATTAAAATGTTTTAATTTGAAATATTTTGTATTTTGACCCACTGTATTTTCGAATAGGTTAGAAATAATCCACCTCTAATTAAACGTATTCATTAAAATATTATCTGCGTATAATAATAATTTTATCATCGTGAAGAAATATTTCTTCATCTTCTTTTTCGCCTTCTTTCCGAACTATTTGGAGTTGGTCACCCTAGTCTACAACTTCCACAGAACTCGATTTTATGCATCCTCTTCACTAATACCTATACTTACCTCATATGGTTCTCTATTATATTCCCCAATTTTTTTTTATCTTTTTCTTCTCTTCTTTCCTTCAACATATACTTTATTACTATTTATTGTCTATGTTTCATTTATTTTTAAAATATACTTTAGCCCTCTCAATCTATTCTTCCTCATTTTGCCTATTATTAAAGTCACTCCTATACTACTCCTTATATATTAATTTCTAATTTTTTCCTCTCTAGTCACTATACACTCATCCATTTTAATATTCCCATCGCTGCTACACTCATACTCTGTTTTATTTGGTATCTTCCTATTCACTGTCCAACACTTCGATCCGAAGGTCTGATTGCTGTCTTATAACATTTACCTTTTAACCTAATTCAGATTCTCCTCTCACATAAAATACCAGACGCTTTTCTCCAATTCATCTACCCACATTTAATCCTATATTTTGTATTTTTCTCAAAATTATCATTCTTATATAGAACAGATCCTAAATACCTGAACTCTTTCAATACCTCACTCACTATATTCCCACTCAACTTCATAACTTGAATATTTCTACAGGCTCTATATTTAATTTTCCAAAATCATATTCTATATATTCTGTTTGACCTCTACTAACCCTTAATTCTTTCCTCTCGAGAGGAAACTTTCAGGAACTTAGGAACTTTCAGTCTATCGTTTAGTTCCTCAAGATTCTCACCAGCCAACACTATATCATCTGTATATCCTATGTTATTTTATCTATTACTATCGAAAATAAATAAAAACTCGAAGCCGAATCCTGGTACATTCCTACTCTCACCGTAAAATCCTCGAGTTTCCCCACATAAACTTCTTGCTCTTGTACTTGCCTCTTCATATTTGTCTTCAATTACATTCACGTACACCTTTGGTAATCCTTTCTTAATTAAAGCCCATTTCAAAATCTCTTTACAGACCATATTATACGCTTTCTTTAGATCATTATATACCATACACAACTTATTTTTTATTTTCTCTGTACTTCTCTACTAACTGTCTAATACAAAATATCGACATCATTATTGATCTTCTAGGTATAAATCCAAACTGATTTCTCCTAAAAAATATCTAATTTGTTACTTATTATTTCCAAATCTTCATACCGTGACTCAAAGTTTTATATTTCTATAATTCCCACATTTGTGTACATCTCCTTTACTCTTAAATATTGGTACCATACATCTCTTCCTCTACCATTCAGGAATTTTCTCTTCGACTAGTATTTTATTAAATAACTTTGTCAACCAGACTATACCTAAAATCTCTAATGCTTTCTATACTTCTACTGGTACACTATCTTAATTTTAATTTTTCTAACCACACTCCACATTTATTCTTCTCTTATTAAATCCACCATACTCAAATCACAAACAATTCTATTTACTGTTTCTCTCGAAAATTCTTTATATAATAATTTTTATGCAGATTGTAATGTGCACTGCATTTGAAAGGGTATCTTTTTATATCTATGAATTGTTAATTATACATAATATATATTTGATTAAAGACTTAAAAAAATCGTTGTGATAAATGTAATAAGTTGATCCAAGTTAATATAAATGTCTAATTTTTTATGTCTTTAGGTACTCTACAATTCTGTTTATATACGACTGAGTTTAAATAAAATTTTTTATTTTTGTATATTTCGATGATTTCCAATTGAAGAATATTTTCGTCATTATATATGGCATATTTAATTCGTGTTTTATTTTTGAAATAATATCAAGTTTAATGAAAATGAAAAATAATATATATACCTATCTACAAAACATTTTTAAAAATGACAAGTTAGGTAATATTAATATAATATATAATATTAAAAAAAAGTAGGTATGTATCTACATATTTTATATCAAAATACAATATTCAATAATATTTAAAAATAAGTACCTACTTACCTAATATAAATTAAATTTTTAAATTTTTTTTTGCCACAAGTACTTTCCTTTTTTTTTTATAAACATTTTGTTATTTTTATGTTTCTTATAATAACAATAAATAACGATAATATTATTTACATTTAATAGAAGTTCGTAGAAATCCTAGTATGGGATAGTTCATTCGTCTGGACTTTCTTTTTTTTTTTTTTTACTATTTATTCTATAAAAATATAATTTGTTTTAAAAATCAATCAGTATATAGATATACATTATATATACATGTAGGATAACCGTAAAATACTTATATAATTTTAACTATCATAAGTACATATTTTGAAAATTTAGGTTTTAGAAACAAGTTTGTTTATATTTATTTACTTTTATTTGTATTTTACGTTTAAGTGTATTTATATTTTTTTGAAAAAAAAAAATAATCATCAATTATAAGATTTTTTTCTTGCTGTTATTCATTATACGAGTATGATATATGTCACGGTCATTTCTACATGGTGGGATCCTATAGATATATTGTTTACTTTAATGTAGTATTATACATTCGTGTAGTCCATAAATTATTTCGTTCGCAGTTGTGTTGAAAAATATACAATATTTTCCAAAAATTAATTACACGTATAACATATTATCAATATCATGTTATTGACTATCAAAAACCAAAATCGATTAAACTCGAAAGTAGACTATGTTATACGCATATTTATGTATACGCACACAGTGTATAATATTAGAAATAAAATGGATGTAATTTTTTCAATAGGATGCGTTTTATTTCAAATACCTATCTGGAACGTCCGTTGTGTAATGGGAATCGATTTTAATCAAACGATTTCAATAATGCTGTATTCGATTTTCCGCGACCAATCTAATATAATATCATTATGTACTTGTATATTTTATTCTCCGGACACACAATAACCACTGGAAATTGCGTTGTTGTTAACAATAATTTAATAGTTGTAAATTACTAAAAAAAAAAAAAAAAAAAAAAATAGTAAAACGATCGTTTGATAATTTTATGAATATCTAAATGGTGTTCTATTATATGATCAGGTATATATATATATATATACTGCAGTAGAACTCGAATGGAAAAAATAACATTTTTCATTGTTTACGAAATATGACTCAAGTACTCGAAGAACAATATTATTTATATGTTTGAAGTAGGCGGTCACGTAAAAGAGTTGTCGGATATAAATTGGAGTACTTTCAGGTCCTTTCAATATTCATAACAGTGTGTCAGCAGTTTAACGCTTAAATGTAATTTGTCATTTATTGATAAACAACCAAACTTCACTCTGTCGAATCGATAAACACATGTACTATATATGATATATAAGTATATATATATTATATATTTATATATAAAATATAATATAATATATAGGTACCGGAATATTACATAGGATGTACTTAAAAATTTACTATATTATTACCATTGATAATAATAGTAATATATTATAGCTATAGACAAATACCTTATATTATTACCTACCGAATAATATGTTATGTTCCACTAGACATGATTACGCGTTTAGACCGTAAAACAACGGTTAAAATACTATAGGTACTTTTAGTCACACGAAGAGAAAACATTTCTACTGTTTTTATTGTCTAATATACGTGTATTATCTATAGGTAAGGTGTCGTTATAAAATATTTTTTCAAAACTTGATTTATCTATTTGTAAACTATCAAAAATTAAATATCATATAGAAAAAATAGGTTTTTGTAGTCGTCTATAAATAAATTAAATTCTAAATTATTTATTGATTACTGATTTGTGGTTTAATTTTAGTCCAAACAAAAAAAAAAAAAAATGAAAATCTGACTTGTGCTTAAAAAAATATGTATATATTTAGATAACTAAAAATGAAATTTTGATTTAATTGTTCTCGGTTGTACCTAACCTTACCTAATCTAGATTATAATCATAGAGTAAGAATAATTGCTTGATTATAATTATTGGTGTCTAGTACTACAGGACCGTCTGTCTATATGTATATTTTTATTTTGGTTATTCCACAACTCATTTGTAAAATTTAATTTTACAATACTTCGTGAACTTAATATTATGAACTGAACGCAAAATCAATTTTTTTATGTTTTGAATATAATTATGTGATATTATCAGTCATATTCACTACTGTCGTTATATTTTGAATTTTTCATAAAAGTATCAGGTAAATGTAATGATTACATCCGTTTGGATGGATTTTAAACTCTTATTTGTATATAAATTTTTTTGTTCATTGTTAAAATGTTAAATAATAAAAATATTTAAATAATAGTAGGTAATATAACTCTATATAGGTAGTATGCGAGGACTGTTAAAAATATACCTATATAAATAAAATAAGAAGTTATCGCTAATTTGATTAGACCAAATAAAATATAATTAACTTAAATAATTAAAAAATGAATTTGAAATTGTCATCGATATGCAGTCATATGCAGTGTGCGTTTAAATTAAAGATATCAAATAAAAATGGCAAATTTCAAGAAATTTTCACAATAATTGGTGTATCAATACTACATTTTATCCTATACCTACTTTATACATCTTTTATTGAAATTCATCAAATAAGGATAATACTTTATGGTGAATAATGTTTTTAGATTTATTCAGTGTCATGATTGTTGTAAAAGATTTAAAAGTGGTTGGGTGTCATTTGATTTTAACTCCTACAGTGTAGAACACCAATCAATGTTAACTGCATATGTCCCTCCTGAGATAAAAATTAACAAAATTTTATTGCTATCGAATTATTTTGACATTCAAGATATTATCTAACACGATGTTCTGTTAGTGATATTAGTCTCTAAAACAATTTGAAGAAGAAAATACATTCATTGGGAAAGGATATTCATAACAAGTGGTTTCTTCGACACTCGAATCATTGAAAATATTTGATTTTTACACGATAATCATATATAAGTGATAATATGTTCAATATATAAATTAAATAAGAAAATTTGTGTTTATTAATTTAATATTATTTCAACCCATTTGTGATGAAAACCAACAAATAATAATAAACTATAATTGCATGAAACGTTTATATATACTTTCTTATTACCTACGTATAATATTAGGTACCTATACGTATATAGGTGTTTACTTATATTACTGGATCATATAAATTACGCGTTAAAAATAATAATATGCATAAATTAAAATATAGACAAAACCATTTTATACATGAAAATAGATTTTCGCTTATTTATTTTTATCAGAATAAAACAAGACGTGATGACACGTTGTTACTCGTATAATTCCCAGGCGATAGCTCATCTGAAATTCAGAAATGTTTGGCACGGTTAAAACATTGACATAAAGTGGTTACGACTAAACAATAATATTTTCTCTCGTATATTAAGTTTTTGTATTGATATTATAAATACATTCATGTCATAATAATTTTAAATATTTTTTAAAATGCTAGTTTTAAATTCTTACCTATTATTAAAATTATTAAAATTATTATTTATTAGTTATACAACTAATAAGTATCATATAGTTTATAAAGTATATATCTATTATAGATAATCAGAACAAGATTACAATGACGATATTTTTGAAAATTTTTGTTTTTTTAAAAGTAAAAACTTAGAGAATAATACAGGAATGAAAAACAACTATACTAAAATAATATCAATAATAATTAATGAATTATTTATAAGTACCTACATATATATTTAATATTTATTACAAAAATGTATCTAATTTAATTTAATTTAAAAAATCGCGTATCATATACCTGTATGTAGACATTTTTGATACTTTATACAGGCAATTTTTTGATTTTCTAAGTAGTTTTCAAATATGTAAAGAAAAACTACATTTTAAAAGGGATATACCACAACAAGTTATTTTAAATTAGAAAATAACAAATTAACTACCTAGTCATGGTTACTGACTATATATAGATGATATGTAATAATTGTAATATTTATAACTACCAAAAATACCGACAATTATTATACTGTGTATCCGTTTTGAATGTACCACTTAATATCTCAGTCGGATGACCTTAAATTTAAATGCCGTTTTTTGGTATAGCTAAGGAAGTATCAAAATATCATTTTTGGAGAAATTTCCAAATTTTAACACTTTCTATGCACGCATGCGCAGTACAACTTGCTTTTTTTTAAAAGACAACCCATATATTTGTTGCTACAATCAGATTAATCAAATTTTTTCAAAATACTAAGTCATTTATTTATGGATTTCGATAATTTTTTTTTTATAAAAATGATAATAAATTCATATATTATGGAAATAAAAATTATCCCTTTTTAATATTTTTTTTGGATTCATTATTTTATTTACTGAAGATATTTTTATAAAGGATTTAAAAAATTTTAATTTGAACATTATCTTATAATTTTTAAAAATTATTTTATTTTATACATATTATTATAACTTTATGTTTACACTATCTTATAAAATTGTCTCCATTTTGTGTAAAACTGTTGTCTAATATATAATTACATTAGATCTTTCGTTATCAAATTTATTTTATCTACAAACGTTACCCAATAATTCACGTTCTATTTTAAGTCCTAAAATATCAATAAGTTTATCAAAACTAGAAAAATGTATAGGTACCAAAATGTTAATAAAATAATAAAAATTACTAGCTTATGTATGTTAAAATTACAATTTTTAAATATTTAATTTATAATTATATATTAAAAATAATAACTATATATTAATACATAATAAATTATTAATTTATAAAAATATTTTAAGTAAATAAAATAATGAGTCAAAAAAAAAAATAAATATTAAAAAGGTGTGATTTTTTTATTTGAATAATATATGAATTTATTATTATTTTTATAAAAAAAAATGATTGAAATCCATAAATAAATGACTTAGTAAAAGCGTTTTGAAAAATCAGAAAATATAATTTTTTCAAAACTAAAATAACTGTAACTCGGTAAATTTTGAATTTAGAAAATAATTTTGTGGGTAAAAATATTTTGAAAAAATTTGATTAATCTGATTGTAGTAACAAATATATGGGTTGTCTTTTAAAAAAAGCAAGTTGTACTGCGCATGCGTGAATAGAAAGTGTTAAAATTTGGAAATATCTCCAAAAATGATATTTTAGTATTTCTTTAGCTATTCCAAAAAACTGCATTTAAATTCAAGGTCATCCAACTGAGATATTAAGTAGTACATTCAAGACGGGGCACTGTATATTGGAAAATTAAAATGCAAGAAACTTGAGATTTACACCAAATATATCTATAGTACCGTTTTTATTGATGTCATAATTTTCATTAGCCGCGTAAGTATATAATATAGTAATACTCATGTAATATACACCTAAGCTTCTCTCAGAATTGTTTTATCGAATGAAATGGTTTATTATTGCTTTCCAATTCAATATATCCACCACCGTATCCTATTGTTAGTGCTTTTTTTTTTTTTTTTTTAAAAAACTATTATTAATAAATATTATTTTATATTTCAAACACTGAATGGTATATTTTTCCTATCTCTGTTTATATGACACATAATATAAGGTCACGATAATCGAGAAATTAGTTACAGTTTTGTACAAAACTTGTTCATTTTAAAAATCAATTAATGTTAATAATATGACTTCAAAATCGAATATTAAATAAAGGCACATATGTGTATATGAACGAGTCGTTATAAACAAGTACGTATTGTTGTATCTAATAGCAGTAATTTTATTTTTTGTACAGTTTCCAATATTTGATCTGTAGGAATTATTTTTATACGACGTTTACACGAAAATTATACGTTTGAAAAATATAGGTAGGTAGGTATTTATATAATATAATGTATTATTTATAAAAATAATATATTTTTAACATCATTAATAAATAAAATACTGTAGGTATATGAATAAAAAAAAAACATTACAGAGAATATTATATTTTATAAATGTTTTTTTGTATTTAATATAATATTATTAAAATATAAATTATAAATATAGGTATATATATATATTTACATTTTAGATTTTACTGAAACTGGCTATTTAAAATGATTAAACTATCTAGTAATAGTATAATAGTATAAGAAGTAAATACAAAATTTATAATATTAATATTATTTTCATTATTTTTTGTCTTTATTTGTATAGCAATATTTAATATATTTATAATTATTTTTTTGTTCTGAACTGTCATTGAGCTAAAACCGAAAATAAAACTATTTCTATGTGATACCTATAAATTATAATCGGCATCCTAAAAGGTTATTTTATAGATTATTCTTACTCGTATAGTAAAAAAGCAAGAATTCAATGGGAAATGAATGCATCCATTGTTGGGTTAAATTATAATTTATTTGATTTTTTAAAAATAAAATAAAAATAATAACATAGGTGATTTACATAGAATTCTATTCAACATATGAGTATATTGTTCAATTTGTTTGATGTTATTTGGTTATTTATCAATTATTTTCCTCATATTATAGATTGTTTTAAGTAAGAATATTCGGTAAATAGTTTATATTAGATATTCTTTTTTAAAAAATAACCTGTCATTCAATGATACAAGGTCGTACAAGTGATACAATCGAGCTATATTATGATCGGTTATGAGTGGCAGTAAAGCTTTTTAAAAATTTCATATTGTTCACGAAGATTTGTTATAAATAAAAACACGAAAATAAAAGCACTTGAGGTATGACTAATGAATGAAATACAATTATTATTCGGTTCTGTATGAGAAGTTATTAATAGATAATAGGAATTATATACCTACTATATTATACAATACCTATTGGATAGAATAAAAATTGTTCGAGAAAAAATCGTGTTTTTATTTGATTGAATTTTAATTTAAAATTATTAACAATATTGTATTTCAAATGTATAAAAAGATTAATTCGATTTTATCTACTTATATTATTTTCTATTCAATTATTCAACTGTTAGTGTTAAAACTATTTGTTACAGGAATAAAACAACATAGATTGCTATATAGAATTTAAACAAATTTCGGTTTAGCTTATTTTAATAGTTTTTTCTTTTTTTTTGTATATATTATTGTAGGTATCTACTTATAAATTATAATGTAGTGTTAACGTACATACTCGTATATCATTAACATGTCTTACACATCAAAATTACACAATCACTAATATTCACTTGCAAATCAGGTAATACATATTACTCATTACACAGTTATTAATAATTAAGATTATTACTTCATATTTAATCATAATAATGTGCATTTATTATTATAGAAGCATGTCTAGGTACCTAAGTTAAAGTTGTATGTATTATATTATTAAAGAAATTATTGTTAATTAAAATTAAAAATACATTTAATATTAATATGATATCTATTCATTTATAACTATAAATTAAAATGTTCTATTAGATATTCAAATAGGTAATGTATACGTTATGAGTTTAAAATTGTATTATACTTAAAAATATATTTTGAATTTACTAAATAATAAGTGTAAACGAAAAATGATTAACATTTAGCAGTGCAGAAGAATACAATGTGTTTCCATAGGATTTGTGATTATATTCGTCAAGGTGAAATTAAGTGATACATAATAATGTATCTATTTATTATGTTAAAATTATATGAATAAAATACGCTGCTAATATTGTATATATGTATGTTATAGCTATTTTACTTTAATAATTAATTAAAGTGTATAATAATGTATCTTCAATATTCTTAAAAGTTATTAGCGACGATCATGAATTTTACATAAATTTCCTTCATTAGTAGCCTTATTAGTAAAACCTACTTAATATCATAATAATTAAGCCAATTATTTTCACAGATACAGCAAACACACGATTTCCAGATTTATAATCTGAATCTTATAGTATAAGTAGGTAGTCTAATTCGAACACATAAAATTATAATGTACTATAAAATATACGTATAATACTATTAATTTATTAAAATTTATTGCTGATAAATTAATGTGATTATAATATATACTGGAATCGTCGAAGTTTTAATAATATTATATAATCTGGGACATTTACTAAATACGTTCTATATACCTATTATAATATATGTGTATAGTGTATATAAATTATATCAATATATAGGTATGTATATAGTATTAAATATATATGAAAAATTAAATACGATTCCATAGATATTTTACTATTTTTCATTATTCATAAACATTTATAAGTTTTAACCTAATATATTATATGCTTTTCTCTTTGCACATTTTTCTTTTATGTATTTCTTAGTGATCTTATGTACACATTTTTTGTCATACTAACATATTATAAATTTCAGAACTTGTATTTGACCTGGAACCTCAACATCATTACTATTCGGTGATCATTTGATAACATTTGTCAAGGATCTCGAGTTTTTTGAAAAATCTTCGTTTCAAACGATCGTCGAGTCGGATAATTGTATTTTATCAAAAAAGTTGTAATTAGTCAAACATATATAGGGAATTATATAAGAATTTAAACACTATATATGCACTACTATAATATAATATATTCCCGAATATTTCGCGATAATGATTATTTTACGGTTCTATGTATTCAATAAATAAAGAATTAAGTATAGTTTCAAATAGGTAGTTTAAAATGCACTTATAAACGTCATCTCGATCGTGTTCGCGATAAGACGAAAAATTCGAAATGTTACAATAAATTATCGTATTTTACGTGTGTTTCGTCTAGGACCACGTGAAACCCGTACGGTGCGCCGACCCTGCGAGAATGCGAGAGACTTTAATGGTGGTCTATATGCCGGGTATACAAAGAGTACCCCACTGCAAAATGAATCGAAAAACGAGTTAATTGCGTAAAAAATGTTTTTATTTGATCATCGATAGGAGAAATTTAGTTTTTATGTATTTTTATAATAGTTGTCCCGTGGTGGCGGCGCCCGGTGGTGGTGGTGGGGGGGGGGGTGTTCAGTATTCGAGTTGTGGCGGTCTCGGGCCGGATGGACCTCAATAAAGAATACGAAACAGAAAAACAGACTCACTGGGATTTCATTCGTACAATCATTTCAGATCGCGATCGGCGCAGACGACGTATACGATATTCGGCTGTACTGCACCACTTGCACACTGCACACTGCACCACTGCACCACTGCACACTATCGTAGGTATATTATGTACAGACACGAAAACGGTGGTCGTAAATAATAAAACACTCGAAATGGAATAAAAAAAAAATAAAAATAAAAATAAAAACTATATAGTCGTCGTGTGCTCGGGCCGCGTGTCCTCGACCAGTAAACTTGTGTACATGTAATAACGCGTATCGTTCGGTGTCCGGACGGTATGATCGCCCGGCCGCGGTTCACGTCACACTGTGCGGCTCATTCAGGAAAAAGAAAAAAAACACGTAAAAGAAACAACACCGCACTCATCGCCGCGGCCCGTCGCCCGTACCGACTTCCCGACTCCCACTATGTACACGGCCACTTGGTTTGTCCCGGGCGGAGGCGTGCGTGCGTTACGTCATCGCGACCAGACCCACTTTTCCCGGGGACGACGCGATAGGTACCGTACCGGGTGATTTTCGTTTTATTTTATTTTTTCTCCACAAAAAATTCTTTCATTTTCTCAGTCGACTACCGTGCGTTTTACAATATATTTCACCTATATAGGTATACTCGCATACATCAATAGGACGCTACACGGTCGTTGTTATTGTTTTTTTGTTTTTCAAGGGGACAGGTTTGGTAATTTTCAAGAAATTTTTCGTAACGTAAAAATAAAAAAATTTAAACAAATCATTTGAAAATAATTTAAAATCCGTTCCGTGTCATACCTATAGCTATTCTATATCGGTACATCGATAAACGGGTATAACGTTTTCCAGTGAATATCATTTTGAAATTTATTAATTTAAAAAAAACTAACGTTATTGTAGTTTTAAAAAGTTGATTTTTTTTTTTGAGCTTTGATAACTTTTTTTTTAAAGTAATAAATTCAAAATCCCAAACAAGGTTTGATAATGACAATTCTAACTCTAAAATCACTTTATGAATCCGCTTTAACCGTTTTGAATAAACATGTTTTTATTGCTAAAAAATCATCGGTGTAGCGTTTTTAGGCGGTCTTCTTTTTAAAAATAAAAACAACAAAAAACATTCAATTCGAAGCAATATTATTTTATTTCATGCATTATAGTACTTGAATATATATAGGTAGGTATAGTTGAATAGATGAAACTATGAAAGAATTTGCGTTTAAAAAAATTATTCGAAAATACTTGACACACAAATGTAGGTAACTATATTTAAATATAATGGCGAACACCCAGAGCCTGATTTATAGTTTGGGACCTTAGGAGCCAGGGTTTGGTGGAAGCCTCCAAAAAACAAAAAAGCGTTTAAAAAAAAAATAAAATAAAAAAACAATTTTTAAATTGTATGTTTTAAACTTTTCAGAAACTAATATTTGTAATCCATATTTCTAGAAAAAGATCAAAAATATCCTGAAAGACGAAAACATTTTAAGAACATTCTAAAACTTCAAAAATCACAAAAAGTTAAAAACACTAAAAAAATATCATAATTAAAGTGGTAAGTATCTATATGAAACACATTTATAGCTCGAAAAGTATAAGTTTAAGTATTCCAAAAAATTGTTTGTTGAAATTTAAATATGAATTCAAACTCGAGCCCTACTTTATACTTATAATGGTATAGTTGGCATGTGTCCTCATATTATAATTATTATATTTCTCTAATACTATTTTTTGAAGTATTATATATTTCTTTTTGAAAATTTTTATATCTAAATAGCGAATATTGAACTAATTGTTTATTATAACAGAGTTAACATATAACCCATTATTAATACTTGATAATTATTTAGGTATGTATATATAATATATTATATTATTGTCAGTTTTATATGCCCCTCGATTTTAGATGCTGTCGCCAGAGATTAGGCGAAACGTGAGCAAAATAATAAAAAAAAAATATATATAATAAGAGCTCAATTTTTTTCCGATGACCCAGGTTATGTATACGCAGTTCATGTGTGTGTCATTTGTAGGCGAGTTAATCGCCAAAAATCGTTTACAATATACATCTTATGCTATATTATCACGTTTTGTGTAAACCTATTATTATTGTATACCTATATACAACGAGTTTTGACTCTAGAAAAACGTGATTTTTGCAGGTTTTCTACTATTATAATTTATAACACGCAGTGTCGGATTAACAAGAATTTTAGAGGGTTCAATAGGTCGGAACCCCCTCTAGGAACATGATATTATATGATTGATTTTGCATTCTAAATAATAACATTCCGGCTTTTGTAATATTTATTAAAACCAATTGAAACTATTTTTCAATGTAACAATATTGTTCCAAATGGTCAAATAAAATAAACAATATAACTACTTATAATATAATACTTATATATATATTATAAGATCAACATTTTGGGCTATTTATAGATTTTAAAACCTGCAAATTGAATACAAGATTAAATGTACGTTACTTGAAATATATTTAAAAAAATTTCAAAAATTGGAAGTTACAATTTTTTTTATAGCAAGTTTTACGATAAAAGTTATTATTTCGGTACAAAATATACTTGAATTTCGAGAAAGAATGGATCTAAAGATTTAAATTTTTCTCAAGTATATATTTGACTTTTATATTTAGTGAATAAAGTTTTCAAACAAATTTATACAAATTTTGGAAAATTGTGGATTATTAATTTTTTTATAATTAATAATTTCGTGTTAATATAAACCCTAAAATATTTACTTTATGTTAATTAAGTCGAAAACATTAGAAATATAAAAATGCGGTTTTACAATGATATATGTTTATTCAATTTTATTTCGCTTATTTCCTATATATAGTTTTCCCTAAATTTTCCCAGTCATATTATATTAAAAAAAAAAAGGCGAAAACAAAACATATTGAACCGCATACTGAATGTATAATATAATTGACAGTAATAGTTATGAATATTACGCTAAGCTATTGTAAATAAATATTATTTATGTATTTTATAATTAGTAAGGTCTTAGGTGATATTCAATCAAATTTATTGTTTACATTCGTTCTTACAGTGTAAAGTTAAACACACCGAATATTTGAATTTGTAACTGGGAGTAATAGTCATACTTACATCGAAGTTCCGTTCAGAATTCCTTATTAGAATACAATACATCCACTAAGAGTAACATGTCATGTCTGATAAGCGAAGTGCTTCTATTCCTAATGGCACCCGACCAGCGAAATGCTTCCATACTCTACTTGTCTGGTTTTTAAAAGTAATTTTATTTTTATAATTGAGCACCTACAAAGGGTAGATAACTGTCAAAATATGAAATGTCTATGACTATAGTCAGTAATTTATAATTAATAATGTAGTCATGAGAGAAGGCGAAGGAGAAGAAGAAGATATATAATATATATATATATTTTTTTATTTTACCGGTATCTGTCAAAAAATATAATTTGGATTATAATGATATTATTATTATCATTATATGATTATTATCATCAGCTGAGAAGTGTAATGTACCAAAGATCATATTTCCTCAAACAAATTATTTTTTTTTTTGTATTTTATTCTATATAAAATATTGTATATAATCAATAAATTACTATCTGAAATAAAAAATAATTTACTATCTGTTTAATATACTATTTATGCCTTTGGAGAATTATATTACATAAATAAATTATAAATAAATTATTCAAAAATCTAAAATATCTAAATTGTGTATAATTATGTTAAAACTTCGATCAGTATTATAAACGAAACAACAATATGGCAAATAAATAAATGAAAATTAAAAAATAAAATGTTTTTATAAAAATATATATATATATATATATATTATATTAAGTGGTAAATCAGTATACATATATAAAAAGCACGATAAAAATATAACATTTCGATGATTTAATAATTTGGTGTCATTTTAAAGTTTTTAACAATACCCTACAGTATATAGTAGGTACTGTAAATAAAAAAACCTATAGATTTTTATACTTCATGGACAAAAAATCGGGGGAATCAAATTAGTTAGCCCAAGCCAGAGGCGTACATAGGGAGGGGTGAATTTTCAGGTGTGAACCCACTTTTGCATTGTATTCACAACTTAAAAATTACAAGCATACATATTATGTGTACGTTTAAAAATGGACCAAATCATTGAAAAAAATAATGAATAACAGATAGGTATAATAATAATTGTAAATAGATCATAAATCGGTCTCAAAATGTATTTAAGAATAATTAAAAGCAATGACGATGGTATTATTCGGTTAATAGATTTTAATTTGTTTTGTTTTAATATTTGAAATTAAAACGTGAAAAAGCGTTTTATATGAAATTTATGTAGAACAGAAATAAAAAAAAAAAAAAAAAAAAAACGTTATTTAGTTATTATAATTTTTTTGAATAACTTGTTAGGTACCCACTAAGTATACGTACTAAATTACACTTAAAGTGTTATGTATTTTTTACAATTAACTACGTACACCCGAGATAAGTTTCTAATCATTAAGGTGACTATTACAATTCAGCAATTGACTGAAAATAGACTCCATATATTAGCCGTATTATATACGTACGTAAGTATTCATCGAAATAGATTTATGACTGCAGCCGATAATATAATATACCAAATCGAGGAATACTAATTGAGAAAGTCAGAAGATTAATTATTATTGTAGATCGATATATTATTAACGTACCGAATAAATATTTACATATATATTAGGTATATATGCTAAAGAATACATAAATAAATAATAATGTTCTAAAATATCTATATTTCGTAGGTTAGGTTATTAGTTACCTATATAGATTGGGTTGGCCCGTGTTCTTTTTGTATTCTTATATAGCCTTTCGCTACGATTTTCGGACCCCTTCTGCCCCGGCGAATATCCATGGGTAGGTACCTACGTTTCTAGTGGCCCGAACTGGTAAAAACGCACTGACACACATTTTACGCGCAAATATAAACGTTACGTTTTGATCGATATTCGGCGAGTAATATACGTCACGGGAAAATAACGTACCAGAAAATAACGCGATTTTTGCGGGTCTATTATTATAATAATAATAATAATAATAATATAAATAATAATAATATTCGCCCGTGTGTGTGGCGTGTGTCCATTACCTGTCGGTGTAGGTTAGGCGAGTTCTCCTGTTGAAAATCGTTTACCGCGCACATTATTTTACGCTAAATTATCTGCACGTTTCGTGGGCACGGCGAGACGAGTGTGTCGATCGACACACTATACGTTTATCGGTTTGTTATACACGTGTTCTACATATTTCGGTAGGTACCTATTTATTATAAAGAATAATATTTTCATCAAATCCATTTTGGACCACACGCCGGGGGACAGTGTACCGTGTAGATATTGTATATACTATACATTATAAACAAAAACCCGACTTCTGAAATATGAATAAAGTGTGTATATAATATATAATATTATATATTGTACATCACGCGATCTTTATTCGTTTGCGATTGCCACCCGTGAACGTATTAATACCTACCTAATATTATATTATTATATAATATATGCGGTGTTCGTTTAATTACAACTGATTCGCCGCTACCGGTCTTGACGTAAGACACTGGAATTAAAGGCGAAAACGTACTACACGCTGATGAAAATCAAAATGCACACAGTGTTGCGCGTGGCATGTACCTATCTATACCTATCTATAATGACTGTATTATAGTCGTTTGACATTTCCCACGAAAAGTCGTTATACTTATACCTACGTATAGAAATGTACGAAAAAAAACTTTTAACATACCGTCTACGTGTTTATGTCATGTATAAGAAATCGATTGGTAAGGTCAACTGTGTTCAGTGTAAGTACGTTTTAGTGTTACGTTTGGGTAAAAAATATGACGAGCATAATTAAAAGGTAACTATATAGATTACTTTTTCGTTACCTAAATACAAAAGTAATAGCGATACGTTACTTTTTCAATTCAAAAGTAACTAACTAGTTACACGTACAATGACGTTACTTTCAATATTTTTAAATATGTAAAAATGAAAATAATAAAATAAAATGTCAAAAATATTTTTATTTTTTTCTGATATTCGTCAGTCGAATAGTATAAAATTCAATATCATGTCTACTACGAATTTATTAGAATAAATTGTATTTTTATATATACATATATATACTATATTATAAATATGTAACACGTTATTTTACAAAGTTACTTACAGATAACTAACGTAGTTAATCTTGCGTTATTACAAAAATTAAATACCGAGGTAACTATAACGTTACTCCGTTAAAAGTAACTACGTTATAGTAACGAGTAACGTCCGTTACGTTACTACTCAATACCCACTGCTAATACACTGGGAATACCTTTTTTTTTTTTTTTTTTAAATCAGTTTCAAACTGCTCATTTTTGTAGTACCTATCTAATTATAATTAATACACTGATAACCATGTTATTCCTTATATCTTGGTAAAAACTAAAAAGTAAAAATTTCAATTTCAATGAATATAATATTATAGATAGGAATTAAGCAAAAAAAAAAATCAAGGGTTAGATATATTCGTATCTTATTAATCTTTCTCTACTAGTATGGGCAATATTTTATTTAGATCCGAACTTGGAAAAAGCACATTTTGGCTTAAATTAAAAAGTAATACTCGTAATAGCATATTATTATGAACTATTTTTAAATAGATTTTACTTATATAAATACGTATAGATGTGTTCCGATTTTTACTGTATAATTAGTTTTGATTAATTTAGTTAATTAAAAATCGACGTCTACCTTAATTTTTGAATTTCTTAAAAATATATTTTGATACCAGTGCGTATATTACGAGTCATATAGAAACTTCAAATTTTAATTCTATTCAAATGTTTTTAAATACATAAATATACGACTACCTATGTATTAATTATATATACGTATCTAATTTTATATTTTTATGTAGATACGCAGTATACTCGGGGTTAGTACGTTTAATTGAGTAAAATATACTAAATTAAAAAGACCATTTTTTCTTTGACATTTAACATTTTTGCATATTATTTCGATAATCTTCTTCCGGCGAGTAACAGCTGAAATTTAGCAAAATATACCGTCTAAGACTAAATTTGACGTTTCGTCTAATTTAATAAAGGTTGTACGAGTAATATTATATCTAAATTTAAAAATGGACGTAGAATTATTCATTTATTCAAATATTTTATTATTATTTTAATTTTAAATTTGATTTAAGCGTTTTTAAAAAAATATGTTTTTACCATTGCCAATACCGTTATAGGAATATCAATTTTTCTTTATAATAGGAGTATTTATTTTCTGGTTTCATTTGGATATAGGAATATATTTTTTAAATACTATAAAGAACTTCGGTACAAACTGGTTTTGTATTTTTCTGTCAACATAAATATACTTGGCGTCACTAACACACTGTATGACCATTAATAAATAAAACAGCTAAATACTTTATGTCAATAAATTAATAAAAAATAATAAGCTTGGACTATGATTTATTGTAAAATTTACAATTATCTGTTATAAATTTAACTAAATGTACATTGGGTAATTTTAATTAAATTAGCCTTTATAAATTGTTTTATTTCACTTATTGAATTACAAATGATAAAATTTGGGAGATAATCTAGAACTATTTTAAAATTATATTAATTAATTACTAAATTAAATAATTAACTAATTAATTCATTAACTATATTAATTCATATAATGAGCGTAACCATCAAACGCTATTTTAATTATTCATTTAAAATCAAAAAAATGTTTTATTAATATATTTTACAATTCACAGGCTTATAGAATAAAACAGTTCGTGTTTGTGTATTTGAAAATTGTTTGGAAGAACGGGGTTTTTAAGACTTAATGTGTAATATTTTTCATACGATACGTATAGCCTATATACTATATAGCCTATAGAACTTATATACCTACATAAAACATTTACAGTTTTTTTTCTTTATTAATGAAAATAAAATTTATATTTTTTACTCAAATAGACGATTTTAATTCCATCAGAACATCGCAATGAATACATCAATTTTGATTTTGAAAAAATATTTGAATTTTCCCTATAAATAAAAATAGTAAAATTTTTAATTAATATAAATAAATTTAATTAGTAAAATAAAAAAATAAAAATGTAGCTTGATCATTCTCCCGAGAAGGTATAATGAAGAATATAATATACCTATACTGTTGGAATTACAATGAGTGTAGTTTTAATCAAAAAAAAAAAAAAAAAAATAGAGGTGTGAAGGCCCCTTAATGAGCCTATAATTTTTTTATTTTGAAGTGTTAATAAGGTGAAATTTAAGAAAAATTTGAAAAAAAAAACAATTGGATTCAGAAAATATTTTGATAATCTAAGCCAGCGAGGAATATAAAACTAAAATACATCACAGATTAGTAGATTGTGAGTATTATGTTCTTTACACGTACCTACTGTATAAGAAATACACATAACCTGCGATTGTTTATTCAAGATAATGTTGTTCTTTACTCTTTTATATTCAATGGGCCCGTCACGACTTTTATTTTCAATGTATAACTTGTTCCCAGGAAACACGCATTTCTAAAACAACATGATTTCCAAATATGTATGAATGAATTCCATATCTAATATCTATGTTATTTTATACTTATAATAAAATGTTCCTTAAAATATTCTAATTATATTAAGCGATTCATGTATAGGCTATTTTACGAATGAATAAATAATTTCGGCGACTGTCCAAAATGTTTTAGTTTAAAGTTTTTAAAGTTAGAATATTTTTATATTCAATGTATAGCTAAAATTTTCTCTACTTTTGAAAAAATTTCAAGGACTGACAGATCTGGACCCTCTGAACTCTTCTCAGATACTTCCTTGACTATATATTATATATATATAAAAAAAATCATATAAGTGAATCGTATAAAAATATACCTACCTAAATATTACATTATTAAAATTAATGATTTTAAATTTTAATCTTTTCAAATAAATACCTTCTAAAAATGTATAGGTATATAATATATACCTAATTATAAGTACATTTTACTGAAAAGTTGTTGTTGTAACATATATTGCACATGCATTGTAGACGACAACATATTTGTTAAAATACATATTATTGATTTAAATAAAAGTACATTCTTCGTAGATTCAGATTATTTTAATTTACATAATAATTATCTTCAAGTACACTTATTGAATTTAACAATATAACTTATTATTCAGATGTAATTCATATTTCATGAGATTTTAAATCTAATAATCTAAACTATTTATTAAACCGTTTAAATTTAGAAACTTAGAAATTACAGTCAGGTATATTAACATTTTTTTGTAATATATTAGTATTATTCCACAGGTACTGTACCAAGTAATAATTATTTTTTATATTTCACTGAATTTTATTGGAAAACATTAAGAGGATGCTACACACCCATTTTACCGGTATTAAAATACGTTCACGCTCTATAACTACAACTTCTCTCTGAGTAATTGCCGAGTTAAAATTTATACAAAATATGAAAGATGAGAATATTTACTATGCCGTATAGTAGATTTTTTAAATTAAAATTTTCAATCACGGATTTTAGGCTTTCAAATAGACATATTGAAAAAAAAATCCACATTCGAGAACAGTAAATATATTCTTATATTTCATATTTTTATATATTTTGATTCTGCGATTACAAAGAATGAAGTTGTAGTTGTAGAGCATGAACGTGATTTTGAATAAATATCGTTATATCATAACAATAAAAATGGTACTGACACATAACAATTTTCAAATTACTATTAAAATATAATTTTTTAATGTGTTTTAATTTTTAAATTGTTGGATTTTCATTTCTTATTAAACTTCATAGGTATTAAAAGAATTGCTTACACAGTACCCTTTAAAAAACGATTATTCATGTTTTTTAGGCTTATATAGTTATGTATATATTCATCTTCTTAAGACAATTTATATATTTTGTTTATAACATAACTACAATAAAATACTTATTACAGTTACAGTTTACCAGCAGTCTATTTATTATTACCATCTAGCTTCAATCTTAATGCGTTTCTAGCTATACGCAATCCCAAGTAGCATAAGATGTTCTCACGGAGTCTTTTTACTTTTCTTATATCGATTCATATTTGATTAAAATATATGACTTAAAGCATAGGTTGATCATTCGTCCCGTTTAAAACGGAATTGTCCCGTTGTCCCGACAAACTTCCAACGGGACGCGTATTGTCCTGTTTTTTCAAAGTAGGTCTTTTTTTTCTTCATTTTTTTTTTAAATTTAAATAGGTACCTATTTAATAACGTGAAATAGCAAGAAATTAAATGGTTAATATTTTTTTACTAGATTTTCATAAAAATGAAAACTATAATAGATACACCGAATAAGTTCAAAATAATGTTGTCGCATTTTTATAATTTGTGGAAAAATAGTTTTCTTTTTGTTATTTATTTTCCGTTTTTCAAAGCAATTTCTTGATTTTTATGGAAAAATGTACGTGAATAACCTTTTTTTATTAACTTAATTTGTAAAATTAAATTAGAATGGTGATACAAATACTATTGGGAGGAGGGGGGAGGTGTGTCCCGTTTAATAATTTTTGTATATGGTTACCATACAGTATAACACACACTTTTAAATATCTCATTTATGTCTTTCTCCCTGAAGAGTTCTTATATATCTTAGCATTTTATTTTGTTTCATATTCTATACCGTTTGTTCATTTTCCATTTAAATATCCACATGAGGTATTTTCCTCCGAAAACTACCAAACTCTTTTCGTCCTCCTTTATGATTGTTTATGTTTTGCAGGTTTATAAAGTTAAATGCATATGTAGGTATATCACTGGTTGTATGAGATATATTTTCTTTGATTTTTTGGATAAAAAATAAGTTTTTACTAATAATACAAATTTGAGACTGTCGCTTCGAGGAATGTGCACAGGTTATCGTTTTGCGCATAGCTTATTATTTTTTTTTGTAAATCAGAAATTCTATAATTTTTAAAACTGATATTAATAGCTTATGTTCTGTAGTTTTTGACTTGTTTTAATTTAATTGTTATAACGAACTCGCGTACATATAAATATATTTAAATGTGCTCATTTATTTATTTAAAATACACAGTAAAATGCAATCATACTTTCATTCATCTATATATTGATTATTATTGATACATTGTTTTTTTTTGAATCTATACCTACAGTGCACGTAAAAAAATAATATATAATCGATAAAAACGATTCGAAAGTCGTTTATATTTAAATTGGATAAATATTTTACTTATTTTATAAAATGTGGTTAATGTATTAATGTATAATTTTCTTAACGAAATGTATACTAATTACATACCTACTTATATCTATATTTTATAATATTTATATATATATGGTAAGTATAAGTATACACCCGATAAAGAAATACGCGTTACTTAAAAATATATCTCAAAAGTCAAAACTATACCTACTCTAAGATGTAAAGTAAATAATTTTCACCGACATCAAACGCGAAAACCGTTGCTCTGACGAATAAAACTATAATGGCGGTAGGTAAATGATCCGTCATAAATTTTAATATAAATCTAAAATTAATAACGTTAATGGCTTATACGTATAACTGAATCGCGTTTTAAAAATCGTTTTATAAAGCTATTTAATCCGTTTACAGTTAAAATGAATTTATTTGCGGTAGATGATAACTGCAATAATGCAAACATATTTTTCAAGGTGGCAATGTTAATGTGATTTTGTTATAACTTGTATAAATAATACGTGTGAACAAAAAAATACTAAAAATATAGCCAAATATAGGTATATTAATAGTGAATCTATTGACTTCATTTTATAGTTTCTATAAAAAATATTGGTTATAATTTTATGCGTAAAACAAGTTGAGAAATACCACACTGTTAAATTTAGTGTGCTAAATTCCCGGTTCATATATATACAACAATCTAAAAACATAAAACGAAACAAATAATATCTACTTCTTAGTTACTAAATCAATAATGTTCCTTGTAACTATGTAATAAAAATATTATAAAACGAATAATATGTACTACGGATAGACGGGCACAACGGGGATATAAGGTACCTATCTAATTCTAAATTTATGTTTAGAAACCTAAAATACAAATAACATATAGTAAAAAAAATATAAATAAATATACATAAAAAGATTTTGAATAAGTAGTAAGTACCTATATTAATATATTATATAAGTATAGGTACCAACAAAGTATAAATAATTTAAGGTTTGTAGCATAACCCATATTTTATACTTTCTTATAGTAAATTTTTTTAATTAAATTTTTTATTTTTTAAAGCACAATCATTAATATATTTGATTGTGAATGTAACGAAAAAGTTATTATTAAAAAAATAAAAGCTATTTAAACCGAAAAATTCTTTTACGAGTATTTTACATAGAAATTAATTGTATAAAAAATGTTTTTAAGTTATTCAGTTATTTAAAATGTATATTAAAATAGTGGCATATACTTATAGCATTAAGTTTAATTTGTGCGACAAAATATAATGATTAGGTACCTATACTTTGTATAAAGTTTAAACTGTTAATCTTAAATGTCTTAATGTTATGTGATTTATGGTTCGTAAGACGTAAACAGCATTTTTTTCATTTGTTTTTGTATTATTGTTAAATGTAGGTTTTGATTTTTAGTATATAAAAAAAAAAAATTTGTATCTAATAAAATAATCAAAATTGGAAAAACTTTCAGAAATATATGTATAATTTTATACTTTATCACGATGTCTCACTAAATATTGTATTACTTTGGCTTAAACAAAGTAACGAAAAGATGGATATAATAAATTCTTTATAATTAAATTAATTTAAATGATGAAAAACAGACGTGATAAAAATTTTACATATAGTAGTTATTCTTAATCATTTTTATAATTAGTCACTAATTTCATGGGCGTAACTTCTTCGTCTAACTTTTGGTTTATCACTTTACTTTAGTATACTATACTTTAGTTTTATACAAGTTTATTATAAGTTCTTAATTTAATTTAAGCATATAGTTTAGGGTTTTCTTCCGATTACTCTTATTTAGTGCTCATATTGTTCAATATTAAAGAGAAAACATAATTAATTTTCAATTAACTGTGCTAGCTTCATTGGCGTGCTAAAAACTTTTATATAAATTTATTGCAATATTTGATGTAATTAATTTTAAAATAAAGTACATTGTTTATGTAATATAAGTAGATGTAGAAATATTGATTGTTAGAATAGTTTTCCGATTTTGAGTAGGTATATATAGAGCAAGAAAACTACAGCTTATTAAATGGCTTTTATTTATTTAACATCTATAAACACTTTATTTAATGGATACATTTCATAATTAATTAATACGCAATATATATTTAGTATTTATTAATTAGAAATTAAATAGAATGTAAATCTTGATTTTGTGCAAATCTCCAACTATATATACCTACATCTGATGTATAAAATTAGTATTTATTTAATTTTATATTTTGTGTCTAAAAGAATAATTTTTAGTCAAGACAAAAATTTACATGAAATTAAGGATAGGTATTAGATATTTTATAAAATTAGGTAGGTTTATATACCTATAGGTAAGGTATTTGCAAACCTTTGCAAATTAATATATTGTATTCAAATTTGCTTAATTTATTATGTTGTGACTATATATATATAAGCAGACTTTTTTAATTTACAAGTTCTCACTCCAACAAAAAGTCCAAAACGTCAAAGATCGATTTCTTGTGCTCATATTTTGTTGACGGCTTATTGAATTGACACGATATTATGTTACGTAAAATATTTCAACAAACTACGTGACTATTACTATTACTACTAAAAGAAGACACGATACACCAATTTTTCGTTTTTATTTGTCAATTGCATATACGTGTATTATAAATTATCAATACAGTTATTTCTGTTTCAGCATAGCTGTAAAAAATACTTTTAAAATGGATTTAAAATAATATTCAAATAATTTTCAAAATAAGTATAATAATATAATATATATATACAGTGACGTAGCTAGGACTTTCCAAAGGGAGGTGTGGGCAAAAAAAGATTTATTTGATAAATATCATAGTTTGGCTCGGGCACCCAAATAAATATTAAACAATCAATTTTGTTTTTTGATCCTAAATTTAATGGTGTTTTTAATACTGGTTGTTTGTACTTACTTTTCGAGTTATAATACAAAAATATCAAATATCGCTATATTTTTCAAAATACTATACTATAATAATTAATAATATTATTATATATATTATTAGTTATATAATAATGTAATAATAATATATATATATATATTATATATTATTAAGTTGTATGTCGATAGGTATATTCATATATTAATTTAATATTTTTGTTAATTTAAAATCACCAATTATTTTACTGTCATTATTTTTTAATATTATATACCAACACAGATCAAGGGGGTTAGACACCTCGCTGCCTAAATACATTACAAATAGAATAAAGCGACCCAATATTATCACATATATATATATATATATATATATATAAATTAGAACGTTGTCTGTGTTTTATCTATAGTTTTAAAATGAGATAGAAAATATGGTTAACTATAGATTATGATTTTTAGTGAAATTTAGAAGGTGCGTTACATTAGCACCAGGATTTTGAAAAATGAAATAACTATATCCATGATTTTTAGTTCGTTTGTACACATTTGTAGTCGAATGTTGAACATTTGTAAATCATCCTAAACCCATAAAATACTCATAAATTTTAAAACTGGGAGCTTATGTGTAATGCACTTAAGTTTAAACTGTGTTTAAATTGCGATTAATAATTATTCATTTTACTCAGGATTTTTCTTAATAAAATAATAGAAAAATGTATTATAAAAATAGTGATACAATTATACGAAATTCGTTTCGTACCATATTTTAAAGTATGTTGTTTTAAGTGATGTAATTTAATGCCTTCTTTTTTATTAATATATATTAAATATACCACAAAAATCAAGTATATTGATTGAGTTTTAAATTTATTTAGCAAAAACATAGATTAATTTACTGTCTTCATTTTTTCTTAAATATGTTATTTGTCTAGAATCAGTTAGTAAATGACAATTTTCGAAAATTAAAGAGCTTGTTAATAAAAAAGTAAAATAATTATTTTTAGATATATTTTATACTTTCAGTGGCGCATCTAGTTCTAAAATATTGTGGGGGAGGGGGTTACTCATAATATTGTTTAAAAAAACGTAAATAAGCAAAAAATAGGTCAATATCAATTATATTTGGGGAGGGGGCTATGGATATTTTTTTTGGGGGGAGGAGCTAAGTCCCCATAGTTTCGTTTATGTATTTTCTATGATTTGTGTTTGCCCATATGGACCATGTGCTGTGTTGAAACTGATTTAGATAAATAATGGTAAGTTATCTAAACGATTATTATTTTAGATAAAAATTTCACCTATCTAACTAAATTTATTTAGTATATAATAATAAATTAATTTAAATAATTTTATAGATACATTTTTCAAGAAATTTGTAAAAATGTTTTTTTTTTTGTCGAATAATTTGAAAATATGCTTTTACTCAAAATATAAGCATTTGTAATTAAGCCTAAAAGAATTGATTGCGTCCATATTTCTTACCTTTAATCAAAAAAAAAAAAAAAATATATATATATATAAAACGAAAATAATGAAATAGATACATTGTTATTATTGCTACAGAATAAATAACAATATAAACAAATAAGAATAATTTTACGATTGAATACTATTAATACTAATTCTATTAAATCTATTAAACCGGTTATCAATATGAATCGATAAATATGAATACAATAATATATATTAAATAATATAATATAATGAATATTATTAATAAAATAAATATCGACATTCAAAATCAAAATATCTAGGTATCAAAATAAATTAAAACCGGTACTTAATCCGAGTTGAAATCAAAATCATAATTTCCTGAAAACTCATATTGAAATCGAAAATATTTAAAATAGTTATCGAAATGGAAATCACGATCAAATTATTTTTTTTCGGTTATTTGTAATAATGCCGCATTTAGGTTACCTAATATTTATTGAAAATATTATTTAAGTGATATAACGTTACCGTAACAGTATGTATTCGTAATTTAAACGTTTTAAGTATATTATAATTTTTAAGGTTATAAGCAGATGTTATTTTTCTATTTAAGTTGATATATCGCAAGAGATTCAACGTTGTATGAACGGAAATAATCTTATGGATACGCTACAGTGCACATTTGTAACATTGTTCAATTTTGGGAAGGGGGGCTGAAGTTACATTTACACTGCATGTACATGAGTACAACTCGTACAAGGTTTTATAAGAAAATATAATCATGTATATTATTATTCTATTGTTGACACATTAAAATTAAAATCCTGAGTGTTGACGTCCACTAGCTAGATCTAACCTATAATAATAATAATATAGGTAGGTATGTATTTATTTTAGACAGTTAGCAAAACTGTCAGTTTGAAAACCTTAATTCAAAATTTCATTCTTTGTTTTTAGTACGTATTATTGTAAACGGGTTTTAATTTTTACGGAAAACGGAGTTTCATTTTCAAAATCGGAAATGGATACTAACCTATAATCTATACTATGTATGTACTTTAAACAGACTCTTGTTTAGAAAATATTAACGTTTTTCAGAAAATCGAGAAATTCTACTAAAAAACCATGATCATACCGAGAAACCTGAAACCTTTGTGTTTTCGAAGACCTTTAATTTGAATAGTAGATATATATATATATATATATTACATACTTAATTATTTAATGAA
Source organism: Pemphigus obesinymphae (assembly GCA_025469235.1). Lineage (NCBI taxonomy): Eukaryota > Metazoa > Arthropoda > Insecta > Hemiptera > Aphididae > Pemphigus > Pemphigus obesinymphae. Next base: position 56,289 of record JAIPRL010000224.1, read on the forward strand.
TGTTGACGATATTTACAATGTCCTATGCAAACACTGCGTACAAACACTGTGCAGTAAAATAAATTGAGCTCCATTCAGAATCTGATTCCGAATGATATATTTTAGCTTTATATAAAAAAAAATGCGACAATGAAATTTATATATATATATATATGTATAGGTGAGCAATGTGTCACAAGTGTGTTTTGATTTTTGAGTTTGCAAATATTTTTTAAAAGTTGATTTTAACGACAAGTATTATGATTATTTATACACACTAAATAAGTAGGTATACATGATATTATTATCTCGGAAACAAAAATACTACAATTTTGCCTTTTACAGTCATGGTTTTTGATTTTGTTGTTTTGTAATTGATGATGTTCACTTCCTAATGTTGTATAATAACAAGAAGTAATTATATAGTAGATTCTGGATGGACTAAAAGTAATTAGATGTAGTGAAGAAACATAATATATATAATAGGTATTTGAGCGGAAATTAACGTTAGTAAAAACAGTTAATGTTTAATATTACATGACTTGAACAAGGTGTCCGCGTCTATTTATATGATATACGAATTAGGCGCACGAGCTTGAACACCATTTGAAAACAAGTGTGTTCGCGCGCTTAACATTGAAATAGTCGTATTTTTAATCACGATATGTTTTAGACATTTGGCGATTATATTTTCAAGTAATTTGATTAGTTTTATTCAAGGCTTGGAACCCCAATGATTTAAATTCTGTTTTTTTGTTCGAACTATAACAAAAAATGTGCATTTAAAATGAAACATATGTTATTAGTTTTAAAATTTCAAAATTTACTAGAGTTTCGAGTTAACTTGAATTATTTGTGCAGATTTATAAAAACAAAATCATTCCGATTATAAGAATTTCCTGCCGAATTTGGAAACTTGAAGTTTATTTGGTTCCGGTTTCGGATTTATAAAAAAAAATATTTTAAGGTTCCTATTTCGGTTTCGGTTCTTTTAAAATAATAAAAGATGGGATTTGGTTTAGATCCAGTTTTTATACGAGTTCCATAAATAAATAAATAAAATAAGCATTTTGCTAATGTTTTTTTCAAGGTATAATTTAAATCAGAGTTTCTGTCTCTATTTCTTGTTTAAGTAAAAGTACAAGGTTATCTACAGACCCAGGGAGGTTTTATCGTAAAAAATTTAACATAAAAAATATTATTTACCAAAATAGCGGTGACACGATACTCCCCCTGTCTCATCGTCGGGTGCCCTTGTCTGAATATGTATAATATATATATACGAACGAATGTAGTTTTATTATGATATCTGCATCCACTTATACTCATATTATACTAATTGATAATTATATTGTGTGATTCATATAATATAATTATCAATTAGTACCTACAAAGTAAATCGAGTCTTTAAATTATCACTTAAAAACTTAAAGCTTAAAACTACGTAGGTTCAATATAATTTAAGTCAAGAAAAAAATTCTAATCTGAAAAAAAATTCCAATTGAGAACAAAAAAAAACTGGTTATTTTTGTTTTAATAATAATGGTTCGGGTTCCTTTAAGGGTTCTTCAAGTAATTAAAATGTTTGACTTTTCAGTTTTAGTGAAATAACCGGTTTCAGAATAGGTTCTTCTTAATTCGGTTCCAACCTCTGGTTTCAGGTGTTTAGATTTTTTATCTTGTTCATATATATGCAAATCATGTATGAAACTTAACAAAATATATATAGGTACTAAGTTTACATTTTATTATTATTAAACGATTTGAATTTGAATTATGTCATAGGATTATTCAATATATTATTGTCGATCACAATATTGATATACGAGTATAAGTTTACGTTTTTGGATTTAATAAACTAACTACAAAATATTTAAACTTTATTGCTCATCTAATAAATATAATATACGTACTTTTACCTGTATTACAGTACAGCTATTTGCAGTAAGATATGTTGTTTTCGGCTAATAAATAAATATAGACACTTACCTATATGGTATTATCACTACACAACTATGAACTAAGTATAATAAAGTATAGGTTTGTAACATTGATGATTAAGAATAATTTTTCTAAAAGTAATTTTTGTGAAAATCTGCGTTTGATGAATAATTTACGTTCCTGTAATATTATTATGGTAAATTTTTTACTCTCAGACGAAACAGCTGGTATTATGACATACCATTATACATGTTATTTAAAATATGCAATATGCATATATTGCATATTAAACGGTATCTTTTATTATATAATATATTGTAGTATTGTACATTATAATATAGAATACTTATTAATTAATCAATATATTTTGCGTAGGTACCTAAGGAATACCAGTGTTTAACCGTATAATAATAGTAAATAATCAAATAAATATATTTTTACTTATTTATATTTTGATATATTCACCCGAACAAAAAAAAAAAAAAAAAAAAATGATATAATATATATTATAATATAAATGCACAAAAATATTTTTAATTGATTACTTGAATGTAATATTATAATAATAATAATAATAATAATAATAATAGTAGTAATAATATACGGAGGTATACACATACCTAATCGTTTTTTATTTCACAATCTGATAGGTATAAGTATAATCTGTAAATTTAGGGCTAGTATAGTAAATATTTTTTTTGATAGTAGTACTCTCAAAAGTTGAGAATTTATGTCTCAATTTTCGGAATCCATTTGGAAGTTGGGTAAATAACTATTGTAATCTGAAATTATACAAAACATTTTACGTCAATACTATAATGTATAAAAACAATATTACGGTGAAAATCAGGGATGGAATACGATTTATTTATTTTTTCATCTTGCAGTTTATTGATATATAAAATACCGTTTTTGTTGAATATTTGAAAGGACGTTTATTGAAATTTCAACAAAAGTTAAAAATGAAAAGTCTTTTAAATATTTGGTCGACATATAAATAAGATGGATACAAAAAAAAAAAAAAAAAACAATTTAATAAATATGCAATCATCAAAATAAAAATGCAGTTTATTCATTAATTAAGTGGATTAAAGTATTGCATTTTCGTAAATTCATTTCTTTGACATTGTACTTTTTTTTTAGTCTTTTTAAAATGTTCGTTTTTTGTTTTTGGATAATAATGTATTTTAAAAATGATTTCAACCCCTGCAAGATAAATTGTAATATATACACGAACCTGTACATATTGTACAGTTTAATATAGTTGAAATAACTAAAAATGAAAATTCTTTGTCACTTATAATATTGTAGTTTTTCAAAATAAAATAGAAAATATTCAAGTTTTTGAATATATTTATAATATTTAGAATACCGATAAGAAAACAATGTAAAATGTGTGATCACAATACCTAAAACAAAATCGCATTTCATTATTTATTGTATCCCTACAATTTATTAAACGTTTTTTTTTTTCGAGTTCTTATAATGTATTGAACATTTTCTCTGTTAATATATATAATTGAACCGATCAATGTGTATACAAACACCTGTTGCGAGTGACTATTTAGTAGCAGGTGTTTAGCACACATTTTTAATTCGAATTACAAGTATAATAATTTTCGAGCAAATAATGTAACGCGGACACGAGTGTATATATTATTCAACTTAAACGTTATTTACCTGGCGGAAAAATATAAGCTTTGTAATTATCGTTGTCTCCATATCTTGAGTATTCGCTCATGTAGTCCACGGGACTTCTTTTCCCCCACGAACCTGTTTGCACACACATTATTTATTATTATTTATTTATTTTTTTTTTTTTTTTTTTTTTACATTCAATTTACAATCTACACATAACACATAATAAACAACATAATAATATGCCCGTGAGTACATTAATTTTAAATATAATTTTTGATATGGCGCTGATAAGTTATAGTCACATTAGTTAGCTGGTACCTACCTACGCATAGTGGGTATTTAAAATTTTAATTTTTACATAAAATATTTGTATGCCACACGACATTACATTGCCGTCGTTTATATTGTTTCGTTTATAAATATATTCAAAATAAAGTTAAAAAAATTGCTTTTTCAAGAACGGAATGATAATATACGATATTATTGTAATCTGATAGATGCGTTCTCTTCTGTATATTATTGTATATTATGTTAAATACTAACAGTGTTGAAAATATCAGATTGACGATTCGACGAAAGTTTCGTTTAAATAAAATTTTAAAATTTGTGTACCTAAATTTTATTCTCATTGAGTTCTGGAAAATGTTTACGTTTTTAATTGTTAATTTATTGAGTTAATTGATTAAAAATGTAAAAATATATTAGCCGTATTCAATTATAAACTATAAAGAACTTAATAACACTTAAAGACCCTCCAAACTCACTGTTGTTAAGTTACTTCAAATTAACTTCTTCGTCTGCCGTGAACGTTTTCTTTATCCAGAGAATTACCACTAATTATTATACATGTAAAAATGTAAAATAACCCAAGATTAAGACGTTTTGTGCGGCACTTGTCACCATAAGAATCCTTTCTATGTCCACGTATGGCATCCATGTATAATTATTATCATAATATTAATTTTTGTGATCACTAATTTATATTTTAAAATTGTAATCAATATTTGTTTGATTTTTAAAATTGTTTACTATTTCTTAATCACTCAAAATGATAAAAACGGATATAAATGGGTCATTTAATATTAATATAGACAAACATTTATAGGTACCTAATTAATTTTTTTTTTTAATACATTATGATTTTTATTATTTGATATTATGTTAGAAAATAATTCCCACGTTTTAAACGAAACATTTGCTATATACATACTTGTAAAATTTTTAAAAAGTTACGTAAAGTTTGAAGTTTACAATTATTTTTATTGTAGAATATACAATATATGATGACATTTTTTTAAATATAATACTTTGTATGTTTATTTTATCTGATTGTACTACCAAGTGGATCTAAATTTATCTCTATTTGAGTAAGCACATATTTTAATCATAAAATATAATCTTTTAATATATTTTTATATTGATATTTTATGTCCATAAACAAAATTTAGGATATCATATTTAAAGTACATGTATTATTGATCTTACGATGATAGTCATTAGATATAATATAGAGTTCAAAAACTTTTTTCGTAACTAATATTTATACATTATATAAAATACAATGGAATAAATACATTATTAAGCATAAAAATTATATATATATATATATATATATATAATCAAAATGATTGGGTCCCATTGATGCGTTACCAATATCGATTACCTAAATCTCCAAGTCACACATTATATAATAAATAATAACCAAAACCATTGTTTTTTACCAATTATACTACATGTCTACCTGTAATATTCTTAAAAATATTGTCAAAAAGCACTCATAGAGAAGTTGTTCCATGGCAGTTACCAATCTTACTTTTCCAATCTTTATATTATAGTACTTATATATGAATACATTATCAAAAATACTTATGAAATGTAAATCTAAAAAAATACGGTTTTAAATATTAATAACTATTAGTTTTAAAACTGTTGAAACTAAAAAAAAATACAGTTATTTTTATATTTAAATGGTATATATATATATACCTACATTATTTTATTTTTAAATAATTGACTTATGTTAGATGTCAAGAAAAAAGCATAATTAATTAATTAAACAAGTTAGGAAAACTCACTCTACTAGCATGCTCTAAATTCCTGATTTCTAAACGTATTTTTAACATTAATCTAAAAAACATTATAAAAAAAACGAATAATATCTATTACTCTAGTAATCAAATTAACAATAATGTTCCTGGTAAAGATGTATAATAAAAAATATTATAAAACGAATAGTATCTATCTCCTTGGTAACAAAATCAACAGTCGTAAATATGTACTGGTAATTACGAACGGACGTATTGGTGGACCAGTGTCATATACAGGAATTCTCAATAAGGGGTGGGGGGATGAATATATTTTTTTAAAAGTGAGCCATTTTTAGTTTTATCTCTGACCTCGAACGCTACAATTTACACAAATATAGCCCAAAATGGGAAAAATTCTTTTTTAAATATTTTTATCACGTAAATATGGTAATAAAATAAGTAATTAGTAAGAATTCAATTCTATCACAAAAAAAAAAAAATATATATATTCCTGTTCGGAATCCTAAAATTACCAATTTTATGCAATAAATACCTCAAAATCTATAAATGTTTTAAATAGCCTAGCCCAAAAATTTTTGAAATTTTTTTTGTATTAGTCAAGTACAACATAACATATTTTTTGAAAATTTCAAGACTTCTCGACAACTATTTTCGAAATTACAAAGAAGTAGTCATAATGGTTTTAGACGAAATCGCGTATTTATGTAGTTTTCGGTAGTTTTTTCTGACGTATTAAAACTATTGAGAAAATTTATTCTTAAATTACTTCTATAAATTACCAATTAGACGGAATCCACTACCGGAAAATGTAGTCTTCTAATAGATATTTTTATTAAACATAATATTATTATTGCTTCAATACAATAAAAATTGTTAATTTATGTTAAAAATCACACGAAATTGGTAACGTAATGTTATGCAACTGACTGTCGAGATTTATGTTTACCGTTTAGTACAAGGTTTCGGACTGATTCATACTGTTGGATATGAATATACGATACGAAAATAATTATTTCTGTGTGTAATCTATGTTCTAGGTAATATTTAACAAACTAATTTCCCAAGTTTTCATAAGTATGTGTTAACATAATTTGACATAATATTTTAATGACTACCATAGCCCAAAGGATTAAAATTTCACAAGGCTTTCGCCGTGAATGTACAATTGTACAATGTGCATTTTAGTAATCATTTCAACTTCTACGCCTTAAATTAATATAAGCCTTCAAACCCTTTCGAATTATGTTTAAATTATACTAGAAAAAAGAAGTATTAAACATTTTATATTGGGCATTATATAATAATATGAAAATTATACAATTAGAAAAAAAATATGGATAAATATATGAAATATGGTAGTTTCGATATTTTATATTATTATTTTCATGTTTCCTGATATTTAAAAATGTTGAAAGTAACTTCATCGTAACTAGTTAATTTTGAGTTAAAAATATTACAACGTATCACTTTTGTATTTATAGGTAACGAAAAAGTAATCTAGTTATCTTTTTATTTTGTAATTAGTAACTTAACTCGGTTACTTTTTAAAAGACTTACCTAATAGGTAGGTATATAATTTACTGAATATTGAGAATTATAGGTATAACAGATATAACTAAATATTTCCTATTTATGTTATACACGTATTATTTGTAATTTGTAAAAAATAAATTAAAAAGCGCATTTATATATCCGTTTTAAAATAATTATAATTGAAATTAATAGACTAATTTTACTTAAATTTAATAAAAATCATTTGAATCGTTACGACCCACCTCATCATTAGACACCTTGTTATTTTTGATGCTGATTGCTGTATAGATTAATATATATATATATATATATATTATACAATGAAAGTGAGCGGATTATTTTTCACTTATTATTTTTTCCAAATTATTAAACAATTTCTTATTTTTTCATTATTCATCACAATTCCTACAGTTTGAAGACCTCTGAGCTAGTATGTAATATACTTATTAAGCCGCTTGTTGAAAATTAATATAATAAATAAAATAAAACGTTTGGCTTACCGGCTTACCTCTAAAGCTTGTCCAATCAGCTGCTCGCTTGCCCCAGGATCCCTGAAAATTGTCCCATGATCGTTTTTCTGCTACATTTGGATTTTCGTCTTCATACTTGTCTAAATACTCATCATATTGTGGCAACTGAACGTTGGGCTGTAACAAGATACATTAATGTTGATGATAATGTGCAATAAAGCTCAATGTATACGAAAACATACTTTTTTCGTTATTCGAGTACGAAAATACAAAACGAATACTGTAAATACTTTACGATTTATAATTTTGGTATTATACATTTATTGTGTAACATGTCTATGATTTAGTTAAGAAAAGGACGAATGGATATTTTCTTTTACTTTTGAGGTTTTTATTACTCTTTTGGATGGGTATTAATTAATTAATTAATATTTATAATACGAGTTTTTAATTTATATTAAAGAGGTCCTGAAAATTATATGACTTACGTTGTCTTAACGTTGTTCTTACTTCTATGTTTTTTTGTTTAATTTTTTTTAAAAGATTAGTAAATACGGGTAACGTGAACTAATTTTGATCCAAATATTTGAATGACTATTTGAACGTTTTGATTATAACTGATTACAATAAAATTATTATATCCCGAATTTCTGATTTTTCTTCTCAAGTAAAACGTTATAAGAGGATGCCCGGATTTACAATTTCTGTCCAACTAAATTGATAATATAGGAGATTTCAGGGGCAATTACCGAGTACGTCCTTGACAAAACTTAAATTTTTCTGGTCTTTTTAATTGATAATGATAATATAAATTTTACACACACATACAGGTATGTGTATATTTGAATGTACCTGATTTTTAAACCTCTTGCCCCATCCCGAAGATTGCATATCTTTCCATCCGCGTTTTCCCCATTCACCATGCAATTTTTGCCAACCTTGTCGCTTGCCCCACGACGAGTGCAAATTTTGCCAGTCCTGTGCCCGTTTGCCCCACGTGGTCTTTAAGTTTTGCCAACCTCGTTTGCCCCAACCAGATGACTGCAAATCTCGCCATGCCCGTTTTTCCTCTTGATCTTCGTCGAAAGATCGTGTGTAGTCAGAGTTTTCCTAAAATAAAGTCATTTTAGTTACAATGTATGATTAATTTTAATATTAACATTAATAATATGGTATGCAAGACAAGGCGATAAAGGGATCTTCCGATGGTGACGAATCAAGATAAAAATTTTTTATAAAATGTTCTTTAAAATCCAATATAAAAATTTTCAAAAAGTATATTGTATTATATAGGAAGTTATTTAACAATAATTTGCACCCAATCAAGGATCTTTAGAAACAAAAAAAAAGTTTACATTAATAAGCTATTGCTGCTATAAGAAGTGTTTTGTGAAAATGTTATAAAAATAATAGTATAAATTACAATAATGTATTTTTGGTTTGTATGGAGCAAAAAAATTAGTTTTGCCTTTATAATTTGGCTTATAAAGACCATATCGTTTAAACTAAATAATTAAATTCGTGTCATTTTATTAATGTTTTTATAAAATAATAAAAATGTACTAAGTACTTACTAGAAAAATATCTAGATAATAATTTATTTTAACGTTATATTAAATGAACTGATTTGGTCGTAAGTTATTTTTTATAGTTTTAAAATGTAAAACACCCTACATAATTTAATAGTACATTACGGGCATGTTTCTTTATTGTGATTTTTAGTTAATGCCATAAAGATAATTGAGGGGAAAAAATTAAATACACATATTTTTTGAAAACATTTAACTTTATACAGGTACGTTCACACATTTCACGGGTCATCCTTGAACATATTATAATATACATATTTATAGTATATACGTAACCCAAATAAACGCTTGTTATATTTTTAAAGTATTTTCAATTATATTGGTAAAATTATTGGTTGAAATTATGAATATGATATTGAGGCATGTGTTGTTTGCTATTGCTAAAGATTTCATGTGCAGTAAAATGTGAATTTTGAATGTGTAGCATATATTATATTACATTTGTACCCACTTATAGTTATAATTTATAACTTATAATAAAACATTGCACCGAAAAGTAGTTTCTGTGAATATATGCATTTTAAATTGAATAATTTCGATTTAAATTGTTATTTAGTAATGCACTCAATTAAGTGGAAGTAAGTTTTGTGGTTTTTATGTATAAATATATGAATCAATTTAACATTTTTTTTTTTTTTTTACTTGTTCAGTTTGACTGGATTTGATTGATGATGCTTGAATGGCCGATTCCGGTATCGAAAAGGCGATTACAGGACATAAAATAACCAACGCGGCCGCTATCCTCCCTAAAACATTCTGCATTCCGCCACTTCAAGTTAATCCTAAAACATGTAAATGTATAAAATAGAATTACAAAATTATATATTATTATTGCATATTACATTTGTGCATACCACATGATAATACATACAGACTTAACATTTTGAGATATAAACTTGTAGGAATAATAATATTAAAAACGATTTAAATATGGGTAGATACACGTACACGTACGAAAATTCGAACATAAATTCATCGAGTTTTTACTCGTATACTCGTTCGTTCTTTGTTGTAATGTATTCGAATGAGAGAATGTTTGAGACGTTAAAAAAAATATTACATACGTTTATAGTTAAAAAGTTCGAATTAATGAATGAACATTATTTTGATGTGTTGGCATATATACGGATTAGTACGGGAAATAATAATAATAATATAGAAAAATGCAACCGGTTTTTTCGAAATGCATCTCATTTGCTTAAATTCCAGTTGATTTGGAATTAGGAATGATAAAAAAAAAAAAAAAACCATGTTTAATCTTTATATTTGTTATTAATTAAAGTAACCCGGTAACTTATATTATCAGTTTCTTAAAATTAGTCTTCTGGACATTTCCACTGGTATTGACTAAATTATCATAATCGACGGATAAAATAATAAACGCCGCGGTCGTTAGTATGTTAATCGGGATGTTTGTAATGAGTATAATATCGTTACATTGTCGTTTTATTAATATTCTAGTATTGACAGCCGCGCAGTTCACAGCCGTTTAATTTCCTACCATAAGTATTTTACACCATAAAAAAAAAAACGCTTGTGAATAATGTGTTAGTCAATTTGGTCGATGACAAATATCGGTCTAAAACAACGTTATATATATATACACACACGATTATAAGTTTAAATTTCGGAAAAATATCCGCGTTTATAAATTAAATTGCCCATTTGGAGAAAAAAAAAAAATACTCGTTTTGCATAAAGAAAACATAAGCTCGAGATATAAAAAGATTATTTATATTGATTGCGTACACAAATATTTTACTGCATTTCCACGCTGATATAATATGATATTTGTCACGCTAGCTGCTATCGGTATCATAATACTGGCGACAATCGAGAACTAACTCCAATGTCATTTATATTATGTTACGATCCTATTAATAGGTACGGTTTTGCTTTAATCGAAATTTTTTTCGTATTTATTTCCCCTTATACGTGAGGACAGTGTAATATTATATTATATGCGAATACAGGGCGTTTAAAAAGTCGTTCAATTTTATATGGAAACAATATACATTTTTTAATTTTGTTTTTACGATATTCTATGACATTATTTAGATGTTTGTCTTACACGTATGTAAATATTACTTAATTACCTACGACGTAATGTAATATTTGAGTGTTATTATAAGTATAAGTAAATATGTCGAGTTATTGATTTTTTTTTTTTTTTTTTTTTTTTGAAAATTTAAAATAATAAAAATCGATGTTTATATTTTTATGGTAAATTGAATAAAGGCATTGAATTTTATTTCGTGCTGTCTCTGTTATCACATAATACCTATATATTTTTACCATTTCAGTTTTCAAGTTAATTGTAAGTTAATATATATACCTATTGGTTCTACAATGATAAAAATAAATATATATATTATAAAAGATGACAATATATTATATGTACCTGATGATGACTTATGGTTGAATCTAGTTGTTACCTATAATACTTTTTCGAATACTCTCTGCACATTTTCTACATTTTTATATATATTAAATTTATTTATATAGATATATTGTTATTTTTATACGAGTATTACATTTTTGATTAAATTAATTTTTAGTTGTAAATATATCTAAATGATGTTTATTTATTTTTTGGAAACAACTTTCCGGTAAAAGGAATCTTTTAGGAACTTTTGGGTAACCAACGTTTTTTTTATTGCGAATTCGTTTTAGGTGCACTTTTGTGATTTTCTCTGTAATTTCCTTAAGCGTGAAGGAAAACTATTGATTATAACGAAAAAAACGTTATAAATTGACAAATAATAAATAAAGTTGTCATTGTTACCGATTTATTAGATATTTATTTATTACAATATACTATGCATCGTTTTCGTAGAAAAAAATTATATTTTATAATTGCTTTAAATTTCAACACTTCTACTAAAATATATCCTACGCGGCAATCGAAGTACATTCATCCTTATACTTTTACTGTCTGTTTAATTTTTATTGATACTTAATATCAAAGCTGAGCATATTTAAAAAAAATAATACGAGTTACTTTTATAGATTCTGATTGGGTGAGGAATTAAGTGTTTTTTTAGTATTAACTTCTACTAATTTAAATTACTTTTATAGGTTTGTTAAATAATGGTCTAGTTAACTTTAAGTTAATATTATATACAATGCTACCTATTTATTATTAGTTTTAATTATTATTAATTATTTAATTTAGTTAAATTTGGACTAATAGAAAATTTAATTTTTAAATTCTTCGCGGGAACTTAATTTGCACGTTTAACGAAATTAACAAAAAAATTTAGTTAACTTTTAACGTAATTCATCTTATTTTTATTTATATTAAAATTAATTTAACAAGTTAAAAAAATCGATTAGCTAGCCTAGCCTTGCTTAGTGTATATAATCATTAATCAATTGGCCTTTCCTGCAGGATTTATATAATACCCCATATATCTGTTACGCCCTACATACGTATATTAAAACCAGATTTTCGAACATTTTGTCTAGAAGAATCATTGGCGAAATGATAAACAAATAATATTTGTGTAAACGAATTTGCAATCCTATCTCTTCGATAGCATTAAGACGAAATTCCCAAATGATTTCTATGCCAAGAGAAACAATTTTTGATTTTCGTCCGCGCGATTTTTTTGAACATTCTGTAGTTAGTGCCTGCAGTGTATATAGCACCTACTTATAAACAACTAAAAAACCGTTTATTTATTTATTTATTTATTTTTTTAATATACATTGTAAGATACGAAATTAACCGTATCTGCGGTTTGAATAATATCATGAATTTAACATAATTCAGCGGTAAACAACATTTTAATAACGCATATACAATGTATATACACCTATACGGACGAGTGTACGGGGAAAGTGAAATGCATTTTGTAAATTGGCCCGTCCTCCCGTAACCTGTTTTCCGCGTTTTGAGCCGAGAAGACGTGTACCTACCTATGTATATTTGGTACTATCTCTTCGCCCGACAACTAAAAGTATAATAATAATAATAATAATAATAATAATAATAATAATAATAATAATAATAATAATAATAAATAAATAATAATAATAATAATAATAATAATAATAATAATAATAATAAATAAATAAATAATAATGATTAATTTCTCGTATAACGTAAATTGATAATAATATTATATTAAATCGCCATCGTATTGAGCAACGACACACGAGTGTGCACACACCCATTATATATTTATGCTAAACTGTTGGGAAAACGGCGTGCTCGTAATACGAAAATGATGTAAAACCGCTTTGGTAACGTATGCGTTTAGCGTGCGTCTGATATGTAGTTAAAAAATAAAGTTCACATGCCTCTGAGAACTTTTTCATCGTAACTCATCGTCGTATACGAGTACATACTATTTTATACGATTCTTTTGTAATTTGTTTGTATTTTGTATTTTTTTTTTTTTCTGAATAAATCATATACTATTATTATGTCAGACGAATATAGCGTTGCGGAATACAGGCAGGCGTATATTCGTGTAGGTACGTAATATACGTGTAGAGATATTATGTGTGCACATCTACCAGACACTATGATGTCGACAGGGCACATCTCCAAGGCTGACCGAGTTATATTTTAACTCGTTAAATCGAGCTTATATTTACGAAAATATGTGATATGTAATGCTTATTGTACCAACTAATTGGTTAATTTTTTTCAACTTCATAAAATGTGAATAACACATAAAAATAAGTTTGCTCAACTCAATTATTATAAACGTTAAAATTTGACATTTTCTATGGAACGATCCAACATAGCAAATTGAGTCCACAAAAATTAGATATTTTTGACTTTTTTTCCAGATCACATTGAAATATCTCTGTAAATTATAACCTATATTCAATATTGATACTTAATAAATGTAAGAAACTTCTTAATACACTTAATTAAAATTAACTCGTAAATTTTAAAGTTTTTTTTTAATATCAATGAAATCATGCCATACCAATTATCTTGCTATTATGTTACTATTAATAACTTTGTGAAACTAAATTTAAAAATCAAAGTTATTTTTAATTTTAAATTTAAATTAAAACATTATTTATTAGATTACATCGAACGAAATACTACATAGTACATAGTATATGTTGTAACATTTTTTGAAAATTTTACAATTCAATATGAATATAATGCTACTTAAAAAAAAATAAATACTTTTAAAAAAAACTGCCTTATAACAGTGATAAGCGTATAATAATATTAATGCCTTAAAAAATGTATATTTTATTACTTATATAAAAAAAAATATATATTTATTTAAATTAATTTTTGTTTTTATTTAGAAATATATTTCTTAAATTTATTACAGAATATAATTACATTTATAAATGTTTGTTCTGTTAAAATATTAGGGATATTAAAAGTATAACTTTGTAATAAATATGCATCAGTATATTTTTTAAAAAACAATATGCTTAATTTTATTACGTCAATGTTCAAACTCATAAGACTCCAAATATAATAATGAATAATATATACTACCGATTACTATTATACTTGTAATTTATTAAAGACATTATCTTATATAATTATAATATATAATTTAAGTTATAACCGATACTATCTATAGTATAGTAGTATCTAAGTTCATATTTATAAAAAATATTCATAGAATAATATATTTACTATACCAAATTATTATTTTATATGATAATCCAATAATCCGAAATTTGTGAACATTTCGTTTTTTACTTAGTGATCAACAATAATAATAGATATTGTTTTTCCTCCATCGATTACATTAATTAATCCGGAGTAGGAAATATTTCGTTCAGAATGAAAACGTCGAGTTAATTTCGTAATTGTAATTAGTGAGACCATTTAAGTTTTTACCAAGTCGAGTCAAGTATAATAATGACCGACTCTAAAATCGTCGTAATTGTAACCACATGAAAAAAAGTTCGCAAACATTATAGTACTTTTATAACTAATTGTTTATGTATTAATTATGTTGATCTGCACTATGTATATAATTAAATGAATAATTTAAAACAATTTAAACAGGGATGAGCGATTGGCGGTGCGTTTAAACGTTAAAAAATAAAAAACTTGTACGTGACGTAATATCGTCAAAGTTGTTTTTCTGTTATTGTTTTTATTTTTTTATTCGACTGCAGTAGTCTTTATACAATAAAAAAATAAATTTTATTATTAATTCGAAAATTATTTATCGTGACAGGAGGAGTTGCGCAACGGTATATATACCTAATAAATAATGATAATAATATGCGTAAAACAGTAAACTTGAAACAGTAGCTGTTGTTGGTCAAGTGTTGTAGTATATTTTATTTCGTTACACTCAATTCATAACAATATATAATATCTACGATTTATAGGTCCACATTTATAATTTGATATTAGTGCACACGAGGTCACACTAATGTTTTAAAATCGAATTTAGTTAATAATAGTACTTTTAAATTCAAAATTTCACGTAAATATAGCTATTCATATCTATACGTCTATATACATTTAATATAATTATATACAGATTGATAATCCATCCTAAAATTAAGATATAAGTTATATATATATATATATGATCTTTGTTTTTAGTCACCAGTCCTGAAAAAATGTAGACACTCTGTTTAATTACATATTACATTTGCTGACCTAAATTCGCATGGTTTTGACGTCTCATCTTTATCCACCTTGTCAGCAAATTGCAGACTTCCCCTTTTAATATTTAAATAACCCCTAATACAATTTACGACGGAAAATTTCATATTATATTGATTAATACAGTTCGATGAAATAATTATTATTGTATGATACGAAATTAAATCACTCAATAGTGAACAATAAAATGTATGTACCCTAAAAAAATAGAACATTTAATAGTTATTGTGTTATATAAAAATGGGACAGTTGCAGTAGACTAAAACTGGTATAAATTAATTATTTATTCAGTTGACGTATTATTTTATTTAGTAGGTATCAAGAATATGTAGAAAGTGCGTACCTATGGATAAATAGTTCTTAACTAGAAATTTACTGGTCATTTTTGTAATCATTAAATTTAATTAATTTAAACTAATTGAAAATCATAATATATTTATACAAATATAAATACGTGTAGGACGATATTGATACATTATATTGACAGCACGAAATTTTAATAAAATTATATTTTCAATGAGTATAACACATCATTCCGTATTCGAGAGAAAAAAGCCTCTAATGTGCAAAAGTCTAATTTTCCAGTATTTAAAAACAAACATAAATTTATTACATTTACAAATTAGGAACGATTACTCTGAGAGCATGCTAATTTACCGGTTTCCAAGCGCATTTTAAACAAAAATCTAAAAATATTATAAATTAAATCAAATAATATCTATCTCTCTAATAACCCAATCAACAAACTCGTAAGTAGTAACTACAAACAAACGGATACAACGGAGATTTAAGTGTCTAAACAAATGCTGGAAAAAAAGTCCTTAAAAATAAATATTTATTATAGGTATATTTTAATGTATTAATTAAATTCAATCCATGTTAATAGTACAAAAAGCATATAGAAAAAATATAGACATAGCTTATAATGAATAAAAATAGTACTTAAAAGCACAAAAAATATGTATATTAAAATTAAATAAATAAAAATTAGTCATGATGAATAAAAATAGTTATAATACAAAAAATTATTTAATCAGCTTTTAATCTAATATTGTGCCCCATATTTATTAAAAAAGTTTCAATATTAATTTCTCCGTTGCTAAATTGTGAGCATGAATTTTTTAATCGCGTTTGCATTAAATTTGTATGGTCTTTTATATGTTATTAGTCCAATTTCATTTAATGATAATTTGGCTTGATCATCAGCTCCAACTTCATTTTAATATTTGTTATTAATTTCCAAATAGTAGGATTTTACGGCCAACTAAGTAATTAAATCTATTATTCCATCTTTCGCAAACATTATTCGTCCGATAATTATCACTAAAAGTAGTTTAATGTACATTTCATGTTAGAGAGGGAAATTTAGGAGAAAGTTGATGAAATTGAATATCATTGTCATCATTTCCAGTTATTTTTAATGGGCCATTAACATATCTATATACGTAGTCAAAATATTCAACTAAATCGCGTGCATCAGAAGGGGAAACAAATTTAAGATAGCCCATTCCTTCTTTGACGCTGTTTATTGGAAGAAAAGCCAGTGTATCTAGTATAGTATGAAAACGGTCGAATTTCTTGTGTTTTTGATACTTGGTCACTAAACCTAATTTTTGTATACGTCTATGAGTACTTTAACATAAATGATAAAAACATCCAATAACTGTTATGTGACTACCATCAACAATGTATATTCCCTGGTATATTCCGCTATATACACCATTGTTTAAGAGATTTTTTTGTACAATATTTTATCTTAATTTTGGGATATCAAAAAATTAATTATTATTGATTTTAATATTTGATGTATTGTATAAACAATAAACATACTATTGTAATACTCATATATTTCGTTAATATTTAATTTAATAACATATACGGGCGAGGCCTTTTGGACAGACATTTACTATAGACCTGCAAAGGCCAACAATTTTATTCTTAAGCCCAGCCCGGTCCAATCCGAAAAATGTTATAAAAAAGAGTACAGGACTGGTATGGCCCGAAAAAAACTAAGAGCTTAAAAATCTCGGTCTGGCCCAAGGATTTTTTCTAAAACTCAGTCTAAAAACATTTGTGAAAAAAGTACTGTCCTGCCCAGTACAAAGAAAATTTGTTAAAAAAGCCCGGATCGAAACATATTCAAGATGATTCATATTATACTTTTTGTTTTAAAGGGGTTTTGAAAGGTACTTTTTGTTTTTAGATATATAGCTTACACTTAATAAATACAATATTATTGTTATTATTTAAAAAAGTTCAGGCCCGGCCCTTAAAGAACCCAATTCGGCTTTAATTTATTTTGTTGAAATTCGGCATGGACTGAAAAATTAAAAAAAAAAGTAGCTTAGGCCCGGCTTGAAAAAAATGGTAAAAATTTTAAAACCCTGGCCCTAAGTAGTTTTTTTCGAAGTCTAACCCGGCCCAGTCCGAAAAATTGTATAAAAAAATGCCCAGGCCCGATTTGAATAAAATTCTAAGACTTTTAAAAAGTCTGGTATGGCCCTTTCTTTTTTTCTAAGACCCAGCCCGGTCCAATTTCAGTAGGGGTTGGGCTTTTTAAGGGCTGGACTGGGTTGGCTCGGCCCTTGTAGGTCTTAAATATTTACACGTTTTCTTACGATTAACCATTAATGATGAACAACATTATATGACATCACATACAACATATTATGTAAATTTAACGGAAAATTAAGGCAATATTCTTCAAAAGTATTATTGGTTCATTCTTAAGATAATTAGATTTTCACACAGGAGTGTAGAATAAGACTTGGGAACTGGATTTACACTGCGGAACTTTAAAATTAATTAGTGAAAGTAAAGTAGGAGAATCTATTTTACTAAACATTAAATTATTTAAAAATTTTAAATTTTATTTTAACACATCATATATACATATATATATGATATAATATAAGTATTTTATATTGGTTTTATACTCGTATACCATTGCTATTCATTAGGTCTACGTTAAAATAGTAGTACACTTCAGTATATGGCTTTAAATTAAAAAGAAAGAGTTCAAGAAAAACAAAGAAAACCACTTAGATCATCGAACTGAAATCGCCAACGCGAATAAGTCAGATAATGTTTTTTAAGTGTTACATGTACTTTCCTTAGGTGCTATAAAAAAAAAGGAAACAAAAAAAAAAACTAAATCAATGATAATTCAAATGTTTAATGGAAGTCGCGGAGGAAAGTAGTAAATCTTGTTTGAAAAAAAATTATCTACTAAAGAATTTTATGTTCATAAAAGGGATCGCATGTTATAATACTTGGCCATTTAACTGTCATAAATATTACGTCAAACGATCTCGTTTGACGATAATCTTAGGGAAAATAAATAATAATAATAATAATATTGTACATAATGCAATAATAAATTGAGTGGTAAAACATTCATTGGACATGTCAGTGAATAATAGCTGTTGCGGGTACGTTATTATTATTAGTTTCGTTTTTCCTAAAAAAAAAAAAATAAAAAATAATATGGACTATATGCCACGAATCACAATTTTTTGAGTAAAATCGAGTGAAAATATAATTTATATCACGTATAAAACGTAAATTTAAAATAATTAATATTCTACTCTTAAAATATATCATATTATAGTTTTATAGTTTACTATTTAGTGTTAATTTATAGTAAATTGATGAAAACTTCAAAAACTCGAAATTGAAGTACGTGATTTTTTACTTTTGCGAAATATTTATCAAAATCCTAAAAATTGTTTTTTTCTAAACTTATAAAAATCAAAATAACTTTCTAAATTATAAGTAAAGATTGTAATTTTTGTTGAATAATTTATGACGAACACTACTGTCATGGTTGATTGTCTGATATATATTTTTATAAAATACAAATTAAATTTTTTTAATAATAATATTTATAATATAATATATAATATAATAATAATTATTATTATTATTATTATATATATATCTTTAATTTTTATTAATAATTTATTATTTCTATGATAATACTACGTGTAAAATCTACTGTTATACACAACATTTCATTTAGCATATTTTTGGGTTTTCAAGAATAAATCTTTATTTTGAAAACATTTTTAAATAAATAAATTTTCGAGAAAAAATGGTAAATATATATATATATATGTATACCTATTAAGTATATAGGTATATATTTTTATAAGGGTTTTAGTATTACATAATTTTATATTGGTAACGATAAGATTATAAATTATAGAACAATTATTTAACATTGCCGTTTGTGAAGTTAATCAAAAATATAATAATTTTTATTGGTGAGATAGTGTAACAATTCAAATAGTAATTAAAATTCAAACATAACATATTCAATTATATATGATATAATAGGTACACACACACACACACACACACACACACACACACACACACACACACACACACACACACACATATATATATATATATATCAGAAGATGATTATTTAAAAATTAAAAAAAAAAACAAAATATAAATTCTATTTACGTTAAATTTTAATATTTTTATAGTACATTTGTATTTTCATTATATTTTTTTGGGTTATACTAACACTTCTTAACCATATTTAAAGGTAATTTATATTTTACGTTTATAGCCAGTTTAAAATCGAAAATTACAGAATGATAAGATATTTATTTTTACTAGATAATGTATGAATGATAAAATCATATTAATATTCAGCCAATTATATTGATGAACTATTTACAAAATCAACATTTAACGATATCAAATTTTGGATATTTGTTATTGCACTTTTAATTTACTATATTTTATGGTCGACAAAAATTTAAACAACTCAAATTATTGGACACTAGTGTAAACAAACTATCAGATAAAATGTATTTATATAGTTGTATTTTAATAGTATTTTATAGTATAATTATTTTAAGTACAGGTATTTTATATTAATAGTAATTTTCATTGAATATCGGTAATTAATAAATGCCGTAAAAATTATATTATATACTATATATTGTTCTATAAAATAATAGTAATGGATCGATAAAATAGATATGAAATGTATTTATCTGCCAGAAAAAAAAAAAAAAATAAACAGAAATAGTGTTTTGTCGAATCATTTTCGCCGAAACTAATTATTGTCACATTAATTCGTTTTGGTTTTTTTCTCACTTATAATACATATACACTCTACCAATTCGGTCTAAAATCAACAGGATATGTACACGAGGATTTTAATTTAAAAATGACTATTCTATTTTAATTGAAAACTTTGTCAATGCGAATCGTTCAAATAAATGATAAAACATATTGATAGGTACATTTTGTAGGTGTGAAAATAGCTTATCGAAACTTTTTAAATATTCTCTAATGACTTTGGTTTTTAAATTATATAATATTTACCACTTTACGCATAATTACGATGCAAACGTCCGGTAAAAAATTTTTTCCGAACAATTTGTTGTAATTTTCTATTTACGAGTTATAGCGAGTGGAATTCAAGTGTTATTTCCCGTAATATAAATTCCATAATTCACATTTTTTTTCACACTTTTTTTTTTTATCGCACAAAATAACAGGACAACACATACTATTATCCTTTATTTTGTAAATACTCCGTTTTTATTTGGGTTAGAATAAATGGACATTGTTATAACCCATACACGATAAATGGTTATAATTAATGTTCATCGGTAGGTCGTAATACGTATATATCTATATATTATGCGGTTCATATAATAATTAATCGTCTGTTGTTCATGATTTTAAAATTCATGTATACCAAAATCATTTACATAAACGCAATGTATTATAATATAAGTAGGTAGGTAGAAAATTATAACTATAATTATAATTATTATTATTATTATAAGTAATTTATTAGACAACCATTGGGGAGGAGATATTTTGTTTGGTTTTATCGTTTGGACACCATATAATTGTATAAATATATTATATATATTACGTATATAGGTATATAAAATATTTTAATTTTCTCTTTATATAAGCACAACGTCAATATCTCTAATTGGATTAATAGTATTGTATCCAGCCATATACATATAAATAATACTAACTTGGTTTTTCAATCACAAGTAATAAGAGAATAAGTTCTTAGTTTATGTTGGAAACTTATCAGTCGGTCTCAATACGAAGTCGTAAACATTAAATGAGCAATTATATAGCGTTTCTTTTTTTTTTTTAATTACTTCAATACTTTTTTGATACAATAGTATTCAAATTAAAAAAAAATATATATCATATCGTTTTGTACTCGTTAAAGGACACCATAAGACAATGGTACATATTATAGCTAAGTAGGATTAATGTACATTTTTAAAATTTTTATACTGAAATTTTTTTGTCTCTAAAAGTTTTCAGAACAACTTTTGATATCAAATACCACACAAACGTGTTTTACTAAGGAAATAATAAACTATAGTGATACACTATCTAAGCTCCGTTTAAAGATAACAAATTATACGAAAAAACAATTGAATAAATGAAAAAAATTATTTATGTATCTGGTATAGTATTAAACGATTTATCTCCCCTACTCACTACTTTATACTCACTAATTTTCTATACATTTATTTTATTCGCTATTTTTTTTTTTTACAATTTTCCCGGTTTAGTTACTATTTATACTTCATATATAGAAATTTTATGTATATCTATAAAAATATATAAAAATAATATTATATAAACCTATATAGTTTTGGAGTTGTATTCAAGTATACTAATATGATTTTTGATATTTTAATTAGTGTTCTGTTTTGTGGCGATTCAAACTCTTTTTTTTTCTTCCAAATGGAAACTATTTTGTTTTACTGTAAACACTCAGATGATTTTTTTGAATCATCGCCTGCAAATAAATATTCGCAGTAAAAAAAAGGTTCGTATTTGGGAAAAAAATTTGAATCACTGTACTCAATCATTTTGAAATAATTAAAATAAAAGTATGTCTAGATATGGGACTAAATGATGAGGCGTGCATGTTTAGCAAATCATTTTGTATTATTATATTATTCGAAGTTTTGTAAACTACGATAGTAAGTATATAAAATATGTTTGATATATTTGTTGTATAGAATTTTCAATTTTTTGAAATACAGAACGTAAGAATGAATAAGTTAATGACAAAAATTAACTCAAATAAGTTAAGTTAAATTAACCCATAAAGCTTTTAGTTAAAACTTAATAATTATCAAAAAAATAATTTCAACTCGTTAAGTTTAAGTCAAAATTTTTTTTAACTCAACTTGGTTACAAAAAACAAGCTAGGAAATTTTATTCTGAAAATGTGTTAAATTTTCGGTTCCTAAACGTATTTTAAACAATAATCTAAAAAAGCCGGTCAGTAGGTTGTGGAAGCACTTCGCTCGTCGGGTGTCAGTATTGGTGGATGCACTTCGCTACTGGGTAGGGTACTTTTGGTGGATGTATTGAATTTGAAAGCAATGATAAATCAT
>JAIPRL010000224.1:79626-174497 GCA_025469235.1 Pemphigus obesinymphae
CACACCTTCTGGTATTAAATTTTTTAACAGATAAAAAAAAAAAAAAAAAAAAAAAAAATAAACATCATTGTAAAACCACTAGCTCCCTCGCTACGCTCAGAATCTAAAAATATTATAAAACACAACGAATAATATTATCCTTAGAATCTAGTAAAGTGGTAACCAAATTAATAATCGGAACTATGTATTAGTAACTACGAACGGACGAACAGACGAACCAAAGGGGGAATAAGATATCTAAACTATTATGTTTAGAAACCTAAAAGATAAATTGTAGAGAAAATGAAAATTATCTTACAATTTATTTTAAAAAAACGTATATGAAATGAGAAAAAAAGATTGGTACATAGATTATTTTTGTTATTAAATAATATTCAAATTAATATAAAAATACATTTTGATTATTGTATTTAAATTTCGATTAAAATATGTATATTATATACTCACGAGAATCATTGGGTTTCTTATGTATTAACTTAAAACTGAACTATTATATAAATTAATTCTAAAAATGATTTTAATGTGTTAATGCAATAACAATTTGAACTATAGTTAAACAGTTTATTAATGGCAAAAACAATTAATTATTTGAGTTAAAAAAAGATTAACTTCTTAACTAGTTAAATTTAACATTTAAAATTTGTCAGAATATGATAATACTAATAATAAAATTGTTTCTAGTACATAAGTATATACTTCTATATACCCGATAATATGTATTTGTATATTGTATAGTATATTTACTACTAACAATTTCGTACCTACTGACAATTCAAAACACATTCAATTGAAAAATAAAATAATAATAAATACGCCTATAAAACGAATTTCGATAATTTGTCAATAATTTGATAAAAATATTAATATAGCTATTGGCTTCAGTATATTATTGTGTGTTTCATGCTCTAATAAAATAATGTATTTTATATAAGTTTCGAATAACGATACGAGTATAATAGTTTTTGAATTATCACTTAAAAAAAAAAAAAAAACAATAAAAAGAAATACTGAAAATATTTAACAATAAAATTAGAGTGTT
Organism: Pemphigus obesinymphae; assembly: GCA_025469235.1. Taxonomy (NCBI): domain Eukaryota; kingdom Metazoa; phylum Arthropoda; class Insecta; order Hemiptera; family Aphididae; genus Pemphigus; species Pemphigus obesinymphae. Next base: position 80,666 of record JAIPRL010000224.1, read on the forward strand.
ATACGTATAATGACCGGATTTTTTTTTTTTTATAGAATATCGTTCAACCACAACGGGTCGTGAGATGATACTTTAATGGCATTATTAAGTGTTTATTATTAAAGAAAAATAATGTTAAATAATAATATTAAATATTAATTAAAAAAAATCAACAATAAATGACTTTTTTAATGGTCTCGCGTCGTCTCGGCTATATCAGCGATTTTAATCGTCTTATATTATACAGTCATTGTGATTTTATTTTGAAATACTATAGTAGGAAAAAAGAATTAATAAAAAAAATGTAACTACAACAGGGTGGTAGTGCAGTCGAGAAAAATGTCATTTGTGTAATGCGTGTTTTCTTTTTTTTCTACCGTAAGTTCTGAACAAACGGTCTTATTAACAAATGTTTCCATAGCGTTTTCAGTATTCATTACCGTCATTATACGTATATTATATTGTTTTGGAAAATTGACTGGCTGAAAAATATATATCAATTTATAGTGCTATATATTAGGGTATATATTATATATACTCTCAACGCATCAGAGGGATCTATGACTGCACGATCATTTTATACTCGAGTTGTTCTTTTATTTTTCCGCTTCAAAAAATTCATCCATGTATATACCAACAACTTTTTTGTTTTTTTTTCGTATTTTTCTTATTGTTTTATTTATTTTTTTTCATCTTCCTTCTGCGCTCCCGCTATTTTCAAGAACAATTCGATATAAATAATAATATTATATATACAGGACAGAGAGTTCGTTGAACGAATTATTAATTGTCATTGCGACTGATTAGTCATTTGTATTATCTACCAGATTTCCCGGACTTGAAAATATTAGGCCATCATATTGTTATACCGTTAACTCGTTGTTTAATTCAAGACAACAAGGACCCGTCCATTATATTATAAATGAAGGGTCCGGTGCAAGGACCGGGTATCTCCACTTTTTTCCGAAATACATATTTTTACATTTTTTTTTTTTTTTTTGAATAAAGAATAATTTTGTTTACAGTTCGGTGCAATAACCGAGTAAATCCGTCCGTTAGATCAGCTAATATCTTACAAAAGGAGATACCGGGTTTACAGAGTTCGGTGCAAGAACCCGGTATCTCCGGAGATACCCGGTTATTACACCGAAACATGGGAAACACTGTACATCATAACGCATGGTATGAACAATGTAGAACAATGTTTTATCTTTAGTTTAAAAAATATTATTGACAATAAAAGGATGATAAATAATAAAGTTTGGATTTTTTTTTAACAACTCTAATTATGTTAAACAATAAATAAACGACCAAACTTTATTGTCGCTTACAAAAAGAGAAAAAATATACTAGAATATCGTATGTAGGTATAGTAAATTTTCATAAAGCAAGAGAATGTTGTATTGCTCTATACTGTGTTTGAAAACATAACTATAGTATGTAGTTTATATAATGTTTTGTCGGTTTATATATTTATGATCAAATTTCAAGCTTAAATTGTTATAAAAAAAAAAAATCCTCATATCTGTGCAATAACCAGGTATCTAGGTTTTTCAATTTGTTTTAGTTAAATAATGTACTTAATATTATGTGAAATATAAATATATACATAGTTAAAAATTCGTATGGAAAATTTAAATATACAATAATAATTTTCATACCTCTATTAGAAATTAAATTATTTAGTTTTATGTGCCTCTCGAACAATTTTAAAATATCGAGATACCTCGTTCTTGCACCGGACCTTTCAAATATTCTATGTCTGGCTGATACCGAATTGGTTCCTAGGTCTAAATCGCAGTGTCCGAATTGGTTCTCGTTTTGAATTCATTATTATTTCAGGTATAGCAAGCATATATAAGTAAATTAAGTTTCTCGAATTTTAATAAAATGTATAGGTACCTATACTGACATATTTTTACTGTTACAGTTTTTCATCTCGCTTCCCATTTGTACATACGTGATACTGTTATCCTATGTGTAATATCATTGAACAATGAGCATAGATTATACAATATTTTATAATCAGAGATAATGTTAAGGTAAACGAATAAAAATGTATCGGACACATTGATTTTTAAAAATTATTTTTCTCACGATATAGATTTCACGTGACTTCTTTAAATGATCGACCGAAATTAGTTAACACTTACTGTAAATAAATAAGATTATTGATGCTTAGTCCCCATATGTTTGTCAGATTAGATCCATTTTTAAACGAGAACCGATTCGGCTACTTTCCTATACTTCTATGAATTGAAAAAATAGAAAAAGAGGCTTTCAATAACTGAGCGTTCCCTCAAACTTTATGTAACTCGTATACTGTAAAAAATAATTAGTAAGTTCAACCTACTCTCAAAATATTATGAAATAGTAGAGGAGCTCTGTTCCCCTGCATACCTCCACCCACAATTCGAGCACTGTACGTAACTGTATTTATGTATTATTTATTTCTAGTGTATTATAATAATATTTTAAATTTCCCAACATGGTGTTTTTTAATATATATATATATATACTTTTTTTTATCATAGCTTTCGATTAATAATTATAACAGCTCAACAATTACGAAAAATAAATAAAAATAACCGACAATAACTCCGATAAAAACGACCAAATAAATCTGTTATATTTTCAAGTGAAACTCGCAATTTAATATTATAATGATTCCATTTTTGAATTATTTGTCGGAATAGGAATAGATTCACCCGTTGTTTACGAGCCAACGAGGCAACGACTATAATATAATATAGCATTTTATTCCACCATCGACGATTGTATAATACGGATTTTGTGTGTAACACCTCGCTCGATGAATGTCTAATATTATTCAATTATTTATAAACATTTGAAATAATTAAATGTATATTAGATAATCATAGGAAATTTCGTAGGTTTTAATTGGATACCAATATATAAGCGTTGACCAAAAACGGAGTTATTGTGGTTTTTCGTGTGTCGGGCATCAGCGTAGGCGACTTATACGAGTACCTATATAGAAAAGCAATGTTTGTTTTTAAATGAACTTTATTTTTGTTTTTTTGGATAGGTGGTCATTATTTTTGCACTTAAAGTTGTTGAAGAAATTCAATTAAATGTAGGTATGTCAATATATGCTTTTGTATCGAGTTTAATAAATAATAATCTAACGGTTTTTATTAGCAATCCATTTGTCGTGTAATCGATTCGTTTCGTTAAGAAATATTCGTATAACTATAATATTATATATATATATATATATCTACACGAGTATACACGAGTATAAACCAAAATACACTACAGTCGGTTTTGCAGAGCAAAATTGATGGGAATATATAATGACAGTTGTATTTTTATTTCGTTCGCCAAGTACACTAAAATAATTATAAAAACATTTTGCCATTAACTTTTTGTTTTCGTCATTTTATACCGAAAACTTTTTTTTAATAAATTTTTGATTTTTCATTGTTACAATACAAATGCGCATTTTAGAAACACCTACTTCCATTAACTATTTATAGATTACAATACGAAATCATGTGTTGTGAATTAATTATGAAACATTCAATAAGATTGATCGAATTTCTTCGGTCGGACAATTATTTATATCTTTCATATATTTTAAAAAGAAAACTTTAATTTTGTATTCCAAACGTATATATAGTATAGTACTACTTACGTACCTATAATCTTGATTCCTTAAAAAATATACATTTTATATTGTACTTTTCTTAATTTATTTTTGCAGTTTGATTGGCTTCACTTTTATCCGCGAAAAGTCAAAGTCAAAATAATTATTAGTAAATCGATAATTTTGTGCACGTTTTAAAATAGTTCAAATATTATTTTATAAAACTCATGTTTACTTTTTTCTACCTTTCATTATTAAAAATATATATATATATAATATTCGAATAATATAAAAAGACGGTTCCATAATATATTCTTTTCGCGAATGAACACTTATCATAAATAAAAATCGGTCAGTTATCGATCACGTATACTTATAAATAAATATAATAGAGTTGGATAATGCATACGAAAAATCTCCAAACAAAACCGATTTCGCATATACTCGGGGGGGTCTATTATGCTGTATGAGAATGTTCTTATGATTGATTCATTTATACGATCTAAAGGTTTCGTATTGACAGGACATGTTATCCTATACACTACTTACAATAAATTTATATTATTTCTAAAATATAAAAATAATGTTTAAAAAAGATGTCGAATTTTACAACTAAACAAACGTCAAAGAAAGATTTATAATTATGTTGAAGATACAATTTTTTAAAGTTGTACTATAGAATTTAGAAATAATATCATCAATATTTAACCGATTTTAAGTTTAAACGTTTTCCAATAAATTTCTTGAAATTCGTAATTTTTTTATTTTTTGTCATTAATTTGTTGAATTAATAAACATTTTAAAAAGATGATTTTTAAAATTTCAATGTTTAACATTTTAAACATTTTATCTATTAATTACTCGGCTATCATTTAAATGAAAAAAAAACTTTAACTTTTTTGAAATTAACGAACTTTAATTGTATAATATATAGGTACATAATATTTAACTTGATGGTAATAAAAAAAAATTAATTAAAAATAACTTTAATTGATATTAATTTTGGAAACTTTTGAACTTATAATTTTATCTTTTGAACTCGTTAATGCCAATATAGTCTCGCAGAGTACCCACTATCTATATATATATATATATTATTATTTTTAACAGAATATTAAAGTAATAGATATTTTCAACTTATAAATATTATTATCTATAATAATATTTATATATATTATTTATAATAAATATGTACTGTACGCATATAATATTCATTAATATAATTTAATATATAGTATACTACGTCATTTTTAATTCAAATATATTTTCAATTGATTTTTTTTTAAACTATATTCATATCCAAAGTAGATATTGTTTATACTAGGGTACCTTCATGGGCAATATATTATATATTTATAGTATATGAGAGAAATGTGTTAACATAAAGTGGCCAGATTACATTTTGGTAAACAATAAAATTACGGAGTCTGTCGAAAATATTTTATGGGGGCCTTAAATACTATCTTTGATCTCCTTTCGTGTTTTATATTTAAAAAAATACAATTAAAAATTATGGTATAGGCACGTCATCCATTAATAGTCATATTTTTATCCCATATCATGAATTAAAATCGAATGAATATTGTATTTTGTTGGTATAATTTGTGTATTTGTGTTTTTTTTTTCTCTTATTGTCTCGTATTATATATAAATATACATTTATTATTTTTATTTAAATAATATAATATAGCTAGGTAGTCCTAAAAATATAATAAAATGTCGATGTAAAAATAGTTTTAACCTCGAAGTAAATATGCTTGTCGAGTTTTGATGAGTTCCTGACAGACTTTTTCAAGTCGTTTGTAAAACATTAATGAACGTGTCCCAAAATATTCGGTCACCCTCTGTAATAATACTTTTTTTTGGATACGATTTATAATTGTAATGCTCCTTTGTTCCTCCTTCTTGTTTGTTTAATTTTTTGTTTCGATAATACTATTTAGATTCTTAGTGAATTAATATTAATATGAAAAAATGATCGAACTTTTAATAAAATACATATAATATTAATAATATATATATTTGGGTAGTGGTTCTTATTAGTAGAAGAAGAAAATATTAATATTTTTGATTTCGTTTCCGCTCATTTTATTTATGGCCATAAGAAGGTAATTTGAGTTAAATTTGGTCATGGTTAGACGATGGGAGCATTATTTTCTTCCCGTACTCCTATAGGATTCAAAAAATAGTCAAATAGGATAGTTTTATAGTTTTTTGAATTTAATTGAAAAAAATATAGCGCTTGCCATAAAAACGCATAGAACTTTAATTATATAGTGTAATATTCTCCATAAAGATATATGTATACAATTCATCCTAAAAAAATTAAGGGATAGGCGAAATTAAAAATTCGGGAGTTCAAAAATAAAGACCACACAAAATTTTATTACAAATATTATAAATAACAACAAATTTTTCTGCAATTATTATATAAAATTTTAAACTATAGTAGTGCTTATACCATTGAAATGTCTTTTTTTTAGTTCCAAAGAAATCTATTGCTTCAATGTATAATTAATTACTATTAGGGCTCAGAAGTTGTAGAAGCTAAAACGGACAAAATATGCATAAATAAAATTTAAAATATGCAAAAAAAATATATTTTTACACCAATATTTTCTTTAAATTTTCGATTTCAAATGATCGTTGATATCATCGGAACATATTTGTAGAACTTGTCCACTATTTTGTTTGTTCTATTTAAATATAAGATGAGATTAAATTCGTAGGTACCGATCAGTTGTCGTTAAGTTAATGGCCGAGATTCGAGATCAACGACTACAATAGATACCTTCGTTAGATACTCGCATATAAAAAAATATAGTTAATAAAATAAAAACATCAATTAAAAAAAAACATTCAATATGCATAGAAATATATGGAAATTGATATGCACTTTATTTTTTTAAACTAACAAAATATGCATTTTAAATGTTCTTATTTAAACTCGTCGTTGTATAGAATGGATTTCTAGATTGGTCTGCTATAAGTCGAAAACATTGAAAAATATGCAACTCCTACAATTTCCGAGCCCTAATATTATTGTATTGGTTCTATCTTTGGACCCGGAATATCCGTGAATTTTCTTCAAGTGTTTTATCACTTTCAATAAATTTTTCTATTACAGACAATATAAAATCAGTTATCTAAGTAAGTAATCTAATATATTTATTATACCTATATAATATCTGTATAGTAGGTTACTAATGTACAATATAATAATTATTATTAACTTCGGTAGCTATAAATTTAATTATAATACTCGTTACTACAAATGAAACATTATAATAAATATATTTAATTGATCTCCCATCCGTTAATTATTCAATATACGAAAATAATATATTATACTATATAAGTACTGGCCTCAGTAAATTCAAGTTTACATTAAACACGAGTTGTGATTAACAAATAATTGGTAGGAATAATGCCAAAAGGTAATATGGAAGAGGAGAATAAATACCTAGAATTTAAAAGTTGGTTACAATATTTTATAAAATGGATTAAAAACAAAAATTCCTTTGAAAAGAAAATATTATTATAATAATACATGGGTATTATTTTATACCTTTATATTTTTCCTCGAATATGAGCTATTGAAAAAAAAGTTTAATCAATATTGTATATATGACTATATGTATCAAAATAATTCTAAGCTAATATATATACATACATAGATAGCCAGTTTACCTTAGGGGCTAAAATAATAATAACAAAAAACTTTTCATATCGATAGAATAATGTCTTGCACGATAATTATGACACGACACAGGAAAGAAATATACATGGGTGCATTCGAATATTCGTAGTGAAGAGCAGAGTAGAGTAGAGTGGAATTTAATTAAGATTACTTCGAAAACCCGAACGATGGTTAATATTTATAATAAATGATAAGATCTTTTAATAGGGAACCAATGTGTACAAGTTACGAACATGATGGTAAATATTCTATAAGTCTCTTTATAAATTTCGTACCAATTATGTGCTTAAATAATGTTCTTTATAATCGTACTATACGTACTCAAAATTCAATATAAATAAAAATTACTTGCTATCTATATATGATAAGAATAATTATTATTATTTGAGTTACTAATAACCCACCACTTTCATTTGGGTAACGAAAGTTAACTCAACCACCTGATGTTTTCGAACGGGGATCGTTGAGTTAATTCTGTTTTGTCGAAAGACACAAAGTTGATTATACAGTAACAATGTAGTTAACTCGAGTTGAATTTTTGAACGCACTTCATATTGGCACGACTAGTACGATGAGATGTGTGCACGCGCATTGGAAAGGAAGTTGTTCGGATTTGATAGAAATCGGATAAATCTCACGGATATTCTGGGATAAAAACCGATTCTGGAGGACGCCACAAATCCGACTTATAAGGGGTTTTGTGTAGGCAATTTTTATTAAGTTATAATAAAAATAAAACACATTAAAAATATTTAAATATATTTCTAAAGTAATTTAAAAACAGACGCTCTGAGTACCATTTTTATTGTCAAAATTGTAAAAAGATATTATAAAATATAAATGATAAAATACATACAAATATATCGAGTGACTGATGAAGCTGATTTTTGATATATGCATTTTTATTCGTTCTATAAGAGCTGTTGAAAATTTTTTTAAAAAAAATACCCGTACGGTGCTATAAAATATAATTTCATCTCGATCGACGGTCAAATTGACTTTACATAATAAAGCGGTCAAAATAAAAGTAGGTATTATTATTATTATTATTATTATTTTTTTTTTTTAACAATATAATATTACGATCAGCATTCGTCACCCGTTTATTTTCAATTAAATTGTCTCGAATCCGGGGGGGAAATCGTACGGCAAAAAAATAACATATTCGCCCGGATTCCCCGGGAGACCCCCGAGTCTCCGGTTCTATGACGGTAACTGAAAAATATTAAGGACAAATATAATTGTATTCCCTAACGCTATCGTTCCACAACGGTACTCTATATGTATATAATATATATATACGTATAAATGGGGGACTGAGGGATCCCTCTAGATTATTTCAAATTTCAATTATTTACACGTCTATTATCCGTATAGAAAGCCATAAGCACAAAATACTCGTACGGGTTCGACCGCTCGGTGTTCTGGTTGGTCCGGGTATTTATTTTTCTATTTTTTTCTCCGATTTTTTCTGTTTTTCTGTTTTTTTTTTCCGTTCCCCCCCCCCTGACACCATCTTTATTGAACATCAAAATGTGTCCGTTTTGTTGACGCGGTAGAACTGCAATCAACACAGCTGGGTACTGTTTGAACGAGATCGCATTAACGAATAAACGGAATAAGACGCGTATACGGACAATTTGTATATTCGAAAGTCGAAATAAATCCATACACGGAGGTGTAATTTCATTCCGTTTTAATGTAAAATAAAAATAAAAACAGCCGAAGCAATAATATCGTTGGTCTGATATGGAAATCGTTTTTATGGATACCATAAAATACAATTGTTATTTAGCCCTTTCACTGGCAGTCGTTTTTCACTCTGCGACCTGTACCTACAGGTCAGACAAATTTCACATACTCATAAAGCCTGTAAACTACAGAAAAATGCATAAAACCCAACTCCGAAGTTTTAAATTTATTTGAAATTGTTTTAACTTACTTATTCAAGTTTGTACGATCGTACGCCATGGGTTTTTTAAATACCTACAGTTTTTCCGTAATATCGTATTTTTCACTCATTACAATTACAATTTTATAAACTAAAAAAAAAAAAATAATAATAATAATAATAATTGAAATTTTAATAATATTTCATAATTGATACCTTGCATCACGTTATCAATATCAGTTTTCACATTCTGGTATGCAATACGTCAAATAAAAACTTTTTTTTTTTCTCATAATCTGTCCAATGAACGTAGAATATAAAAAATGTATCCAAATTTTTGTTAATTTTTTCTGATTATAACGAAACCATAGCTGAGTTTATACCATGATTTATAGCGATTTTATAGATTAGAACGTAATAGAACGATGTCCATGGCAGTGAGTGGCACAACTAGTTTAGACGTAATATAGTACGTCCATGGTAGTGAAAGGGTTAAAAATTGTCCAATAAATTAGCTGTTTCTGCATAGTGTACCTACCTATAAACGCGTATAGCTTCGAAATTATTTTTTCTTTTGAATATAAACATAAATAAACACATATTTACCATTCATCTTACCATTAAAATATGTATGTTTTAAAAATAAATAATTGACTTTTTTTTATTATTAGTCAGGAATAAATAATCTCGGGAAGTATAAATCATTTTTATGAAATTTATTTTCTAAAGTTATTTGTATACTATTAAGTCTATATTTTTTAATATGTTCGTCCTCTCCTTTATTATTTTGTTAAAACTGTATCAAATTTTGATTATCAAATGGCTACCTATAATTTAAATTATAAATTCTCAAATAATACAGTTTTCAGAGAATTTAAACATTTTGGTTTTTTAAATCTGATAAATGTTTCCTGAAATCCTGAGTAATAAGCATTAACATTTAAGATGCGGCGAAGTGGAGAAGTACTGTAATAGGCAACTGTGCTGTATAATATCAGATATATAATACACATAGTTATAGATATTATAATATAATATAGTTATAAATATGTAATTGTAATAGTCAATAGAATATGTGTAGAAAATAACGAACTATATAGTACATACTTCTATACTTCGCTACATCTTAAATATGAATGCTTATCACTCAGAAAATATTCATCGGATTAAAAAAATCAAAACGTGTACTATTTATATTTTTGAATAGTTTATAATTTGAATCATTGGTTAAAACCGAAAGTTGATACAGTTTTAATAAATAAGGGACAGTAATAAAAAAAAAAAGTATATGAAATTGAGCGTAAAATCTTTCTGGCACAAATGTCCAGAATTTTATGGTATTTGAATATTGGTATTCAAATGTTTTTTTGGGCATTGAATACTAATTTATTTTAAATACTTTTATATTTTATATTTATGTTATATTATTTTATTAAAAATTAAAATATCACATCTTGCAAATTGTACACCAAAAATAAAATATTATTAAAGTATAAAATAGATATTATAATAAAATAGATAAGCTATATGATTTATTTCATAGTTTAATGTTTAAAATCATGATGTGATTATAGTGTGATTATAAGCATGATTAAGCAGCAGTGCTTAGGTTGAAAAAAATATTTATCATAGGTGGTGCTAATATAACAACAATAAGAACATCATTGTCTGACAAAAATTTTGAACAAATTATGTTTTTGAAATGTAAAAATCATATGGTCATATAATAATTATATTGATAATACATTTCAAAATCATAATTTGTTTAAAATATGTGTATAATTATGAATAAAATGTACATACATTATTTTAAGCATTTGAAATTTATTTCAAATACTTTTTTAATGTATTTGAGTATTTATTTAAATACATTGGATAAATAAGTATTTGAGTAAGTATTACTCTAAATACTTTTTTCTATAATATTCTTTACAGCCCTAAAAATGTCACATTCATATTTTATACTTTTGATATTGCCTAAAAAAATCTCTGCACACAACGATTGCAAAATTTCCATTTTATAGAATATTTTTTTAGTTCTTCGGATTACAATAAAATATTTCATTATAATTAAAATATATATTGTAATCCTTTGATTCATTTTATTAATGATAATATTACAAAGGTACAATTGTTCAATGTAAAATTAATTAATATTGGTTATAATATTAGTGGTATTCATTTTAGACGTACGATTCAATTTTTAATCAATGTCCTTATAATGTAGATTTCATAAATTTAAATCTAAATTTTATTTTGTACTTATATACGAGTACGTATGTAGTACTACCTATATGCATACTATATAGTTAATAACAGGTCGCATAATCCTAAACAGTAAATTTATAGCCTCCGGAACACCATAAAAGATGACGTCTCCGTTCAATCGGATCTTTATATTAAAAAAAAATCTCACCGTCGAATTTTCCTGAATATTTTTTTTAGTATTAGGTAGGTATCGCGTAGACACGGAACCTGCAAAATGTGAACATATATATTTTCGATTATTATCATCTAGGCCCTAGAACATTAAAACTGTATTCAAATCGTAAATCGTAAAAACAAAATACATTTAAATGTTAATAAACTGTATAAATTGTCATAAATAAAATGCAAATGTATAATATAAGATAATATAATATATTATAGTTTTGGAATTAATAGCTTTAAACGCGAAAGGCAAAATATGACGTGCACTATTATTATGTATTGTATTCTATCATTGAAGAAAATTATGCATTATTTTGACGTACAAATATTTTCGTTCGTAAATTTTTCGGTAACGAGTCGACGAACCATCTATAATTTGCGAAATTAAAATTGAAACAGTAGAATTAACATTATATTGCTAACCGACGAAGTAATCGAATTCAAATTTATTTTTTAGCCCGACATAATACCTACACGAATTTAAAAAAAATACATTTAATAAATAGACACTTATAGGCTTTTAGGTTTTATGCTCATAATGCAATATTATATATTATACACCTATGCGTAGGTTATGATTTTTAGAATACGAGTGCAATAAACTGTTAGTGTTCTGTAATCAATAACGGTAGTCATTAATGAAACGACGATGTATGATAAAATAAAAGAAACGAAAAATATTCAAACCTTTATTATATACATATTGGCCACGTCATAACACTATCGTATTGCATTCGATTAAAACAACATATACATACATACGGTTTTATTATGGAAAAATAAGATACTATATAATTCTTTGCCAGTATTCCAGTGTTATTAGATAGATATATATATTTTTTTAGAAAAAGGCGATTGCCAATAAATTTGAGTGTGCAAAAAAAAAAAAAAAATAAATAAATAAAAATATGGTCTGGCGATCGGTCCGAAAACCGTGATGTGCAAACAATAATAATTAATATATGTTTAATGCGTTGTTGTTGTCTATAATAATATAAGGAAGAGGTAAATAAATACTGAAACCACTGACCGCCACGCGAACCAAATGTATTTATATTCAAATTTACGTGACATAACGATTTAATTAAATTCACATTGGATACGTGAAGCTACAAAGCTACAAACATAAAAAAAAAAAAAATAAATAAATAAAAAAAGTAGGCTAACATGACGTATTATTAAAAATATATTTGTGCCCGGGGACATACGTGAAAATATTTACCGAACGCATAGCGAATAACACGTGTATTATAATAATATATAGGCGTATAGATGTTTATCCATTCACATTCTTCAAATTTTTGATTGTTTTATAAGTGTACCTGTACATACTTATTATACCGTAACATGTTCACTGTTGTGTACGTTTTATCGTAAATACAATAATAAATTAACGTGAAACGCGTCCTTTATTTCGGTCCTTGGTCGTAAAATTCACGTAGTGATTCGGATCACGTAGTTTTTCAGTGGGTACCTAAAATTTTATAAATACTATAGGGCACCCGAAATTTACATGGGGTTTCCATTCGTTTTAAGAGCCAAGTTGTTCATAAACAATATAATGCGTACGGACGGACATTTATTTCGCTTTGATCGAACCACTGTCGTATTATAATAACGGGCACACATTATCATACACATATCATACAGCCAAGAACCGTTCAAAACCATAAAGAAAATGTGTATCTATAAAGTTGTGGATGCCACCCCGTTCTGCTCGCTGGATGCTCGACGATTAATAATCCCACGTGATATATCGGCAGACTACCTATAAATTGGTTTTACGTATATATGTTTTTCACTTTTGTTCATATTGATTAGAATATGATATCGAAGTGATACAAAAGTATAATATTTTCAGAAAGTTTCTATTTACAAATAATCGAAAACTTCCAAACAGTGTATCGAGTTTAGGATACAATTACGTGTTTACACAAAAAGAGTATTAAGTACAGTTATGCTTTTTAACCGTTTATTTATTTGTGTATAGACGTAGTGACATGATTTTCCAGAAGTGTAACCCGTATAGAATTTGGAATATTTAAAAAAAAATGCCGTTAATTCGATTCGTATTATTAATCAAGGCTGAAATTCGAATGATTTATTTGGATTTTGGGTTTCGTGTGTTGGGTATATTTGGGCGTCCGAAAACTATACTTACTATACTTATATACTGAACAACTTAGTGGGTATTCGGGTTGATATTGGTTAATATGGATGTTGACTGTTGAGAGTAAATATAGTATACTGTATACTGTTACAAAATGGGTACTCAAATCCAAAATTTAAAATTTAATAGCTACAATAAATCTTGCTTTGTTTTATGTATTATTAAAATTTTAATTGTACAATACAAACAAAATTATATTATTATGGATTTTAAAATATATTCGGGTTTCAGGTTAATCCGGGTTTTTTTGTTTGGGCGGTGCGGGTTAGTTCGGATTTTTAAAAGTTACAATTGTTTGGGTGATAATGTGTTTCAGTGGTGTTTGGATATTTACGTAAGCGTTTTTCAGGGGTAATAACGGGTTTCAAATCTTGGTTTTAAGATGAAAATTGAATAAAACATACATACCTAACATAAAAATTTTATTTTAACGTTTAAAATTTAAATCACGACGAATTATTTTAATCTTAAGACTGCGTTATGTTGAATTTTCAATTTTATTAATTTTTTTAATAAAACTTCATACTTAATTCGTACTTTGAATTGTACATCGTATATTAGTGTAGAACTGCATGTTAACGCAAACCTGCGTTTCGTTACATAATTAAAAACAAAAAAAAACTAATATAATATAATTATATTTGGGTAGATTCAATATTTATTCTTTTTGATATATATACCCTCCATAGATAAAAAGATATATTTAGTTAAGTTTGTTTAAATGTTTATTTTGTGCGGTTTTGATAATCTTCTCTTTCCTTGATTATCTATTAAAATATGGAGGAATTTATTATTGTTTAATATTTAGCTTATAATTATTATTAATAACATCTAAGAATAATGATACAAGTATAATATATTAAAGGTATATGTTATGAAACATATCACGTTTAGTTATCTTCCAAATGACAACAAAGGAAATATTACAAACAATGAAAAAAATATCATATATATATATTTATATATTATAGATACACTTTATGGTAGAGGAAAAAAATTAAAAATTGCAAATCGTATTAAAATTTAAAACCAAGAATATTTAAAAAGTACGCAAAGGTGTTTTAACGAGATTTATTATTGAAAACTAGAATATTCATAAAAGTAGGTAATTTTTTGTCTTTACAAAATGGAAGACTGTGTCTATATATAATAACGGAAATAAGACAACGGAAATGAGAATTTTTTAAGTTGTGAACTTAAAAACGTATAAACATAATTATAAGAAAGAGGACATTAAATTTTTTATGTGGGCTGTATTTGCGTAGATATATGTATATTGTATAGGTTAGTTGTCTTATTTAATTGAATAATTATATTAATTATTTGAAGTAGGTAGGCATATACTTTGACTTTGGTAAATGTATTTTTAAACTTCAAAATAAACAATTATTATATAAGTATGTGAATTTACAGAATATTTCACATATTATAATAATATAACATATATTTTATAATAATATATTATGTTGACGTTTTCGAAATTTTCTCGAAAAAATGTTGCAATAAACTCGAGAACAGATTTAATAAATTGTAAAATGCATTCCTGTTGCAAATTTCGCTTTATAAATTGAAGAATAGAAAAATTAAACTTTTATTTTTTATGCAATATATGAAACTTTAACCCCTTTGAGGCACGTGAAGGTGTTGACTTATTATACTCAAATTTTACCATGATTATTGTTTTAATACATTGAACACAATGCCGGGGATTTGGCATCAATTTTTTTAAGTGAAAAAATAAGGACCACCCTAAAACATATATGTTTTTTTATCATTTTCCAAGCATTTATATTCTATAACAATAGGTAGGTACATATACTAGTAAATACACCGGGCAAAAGTTGTGACTCATTGATATCATTCGAGTTACCTACCCCGTTGACGTGAATAATTTTGAATAATTTTACATTTTACCTGTGTAATGATACATATATATATATATATATAATACATACAAATTCGGACACAGATGTGACGGTATATATTATTTCACTGTGACGTATGATTTGCAATAAATGAATAATTAATTAGAAAATATTTCTACGATATTACATACGACAATACATACGTATGACGTAGGTATTATCATATAGCATAAGTAAATAGGCATTAATCAGTTATAATTCCATTGTCGCTATCACTACGCATGTTCCCCAGACATGGAAAATAAACGATAACAATATCATGGACGAAAGAGTCTTGGTATCTTAATAATAATATAATATGTACAAAGGTGAAACACGTCTCGAATAAACAAAATGATAATGCAATTGTTTTATTAATAGATATTTATTAATTCATAACAATATTACAATAATTTTAAATTAAGCCGGAAATAATTTTTGCACGAATTTTGTCGTTTATTCCATGTCTAGGGAATATTTTCTACGCCGTGTTATCTAACTGACATGCCTAGATTTACTTATGCCATGGGTGTTATAGGTAATTTTATTTTGTAACCATATAATAATTTAATATATACGAAGTGATGTGCACATAGCCCGTTGCAGTGAACAGTGGAATACCTGCAGGTTTACTAGATTTTCTTGGTTTTGTGACATACATAAAACCATAGCCTTTAGCAAACATTACCAATATAATAATATGTATGCAAATGTAAACTTTCGCCAACATAAACTCACGATAACATAACGTGTATTTAATATTTATTGTATATATGATATAATAAAATTGGCGCGTTTAAACTATAGGCAGGCATATGCAACATAATACGTACAGATTGTAATAGTATAAATTATTAAAAATACTAATTAGTGTAATGTATCCGCTCACTATACGCATATATACGTATTTCATAATAACTTGCTATATAATATAGTTTGAAATCGTATATAATATGCATAGGATGTAATGGATAGTGTTAATTCACTTTCATAAATTTCATCCAAAAACCAATGTCACGTATTGACACAATACGTCATGTCGTTAATCTGATTAAAATTTACATAAAAAAAAAAAATTGGATTTAAACTGATTTTGTACGGATTTTATCGTTCGATAATGTCTATATAAACTGATATACTGAAAAATAACTAATAAAATAATAATAATATAAAATATTTAAATATTATAGGCTTAAATTCGAAAATTTTTGTTCTTTTTCTAACTTCTAGTTTTGTTTCTTCCAAAATATATTACCTACTACATTTTCGACAATTTTAGCCGTTTCTTCCTCAACACCAAATATCGTAGACAGGGCAGCAGACCGCTTACACATTATTTCTCCATTGTTAACATAAAAATTCGATAAATTTGACCGTAGATTTTAATAAGATCGGCTATATGCCACAATAACCAAGAAAAAATGCTGACGAGTTTAAATCCGTCTTTATTTTTATATGTATTGTTTACTGAAAATCTTTTATACTTTTCTATTATCACGATTACCATATACTAATTTTTTAGGTGTTAGTGCCTATGTATTCAATTCTAGTTATATTGGACCAATATTTTAAAATTTTACCAATTACCAATTACAGAAGATAACGAATTATCACTATTCTGTTATCATATTACTTTTTCATCATTAATCGAATTTCAGTATTTTATCATTATTATTTTATGTATCTATACTTAATTTTCACCTTATCACTTGCAATTTTTTTTGTTTGTATTATTTTAGGTCCTTTATGCATACATAATTCGTTTCAATCATGTGTTGTCTTTCTACATATTCCTAATTGTTCATGATACTAATATACATAGGTTATCTCATTTTTCCAGCAAAATACATAAAACGCAAAGCACACAAAAAACAAAATATGGCTATTAACAAATATCTGCAGTTCCCAACATGCATTATTTAAAAAAATTTAGATATAATTGTTTACGTTGCATTTCAAAAAAATTTGTTTTTTAGTATTTTGACCAGACCTAATACGATTTATTTATAGTTTTGTGTAATGTAAATATAGTAAAAATACTATTTTTATTACTGTATTTTTTTCGATAGACGGTATAAGTTAAAATGAAAAAAAAAACATTAATTTATTGTCAGATTTTGCTAACTTATTATGTACGAGTATCTATATATTTTCAATATCGACAATATCTATATATTTTCAATATTAACACAATTAACTTATATTATTCTATATATATTATTAATATCTATATTGAAGCATAAAATGTTGATAGTATAGTTCTTAAAACAGTCGTCCAGATACAGGACAGGATTGTGTATTATTATAATTTGAATTAGAAAGTAAAAATAAATCATTGCTCTTTACTCCAAAACTACTGCTCGACTCCCTTTTACCCGAAAAAATGCATAAAGATAGAAAATTTTAAATTTCTTGTGCTTCACTCAGAATCTAAAATAATACATTTTTTTAAGAAGTAAATAATTAAGTAAATAATTGACGGTTTTTTAAAATTTTAAACGTACGCAAAATATCAAATTCGGATACTATTTACATAAAATCGGGAAAAACTTCATGACTTAAATTTTGATATTTTCAAAGTTACTTTTTATATTTATAATATTTAGAAATTTGTATAGCGTCCTGAATAAAACTAAAATTTAAATTAGAATGCTATGATTTATTGTAAAATTGTCTTGAACGTATATGGTCTTCTTTATTATATTAAACAGTATTTAAGTAGGTAGGTATAGATATAACCAATAGTAAATAATGAAAAATTGAAAGTTACCTTTTTTAGAATAAAAAACACTGATTTAAAATTATTTAAAATTCAAAACATCATGCGTTGCAACTTGCACGGTCCTTATTATATACTCTCAAAACTTTTAGCTTGGTCAGTTTTTCTTTTCATCATATAGTTATAATCTATATAATATAGCCGAATTCTGGAAATGAATTCTCACATGTAATACAAATATCGTGCTTACAGATATTTTATAAAAAAATATGGGTGTATCTGTACCTAAGCATAAAAGTTTTATTTTTGTTCAACTTATCAGTGCATATATGTCTAAAATATTTCTCATTCGAGAATGTTATTGTGTTAAAGTGTTCATTTTAGTTGACTAGACTAACGAAATAAAATATGTAAATATGTTTAATAATATTGTGTCGATATGTATTTTTCATGTTTTTAACATTTAAATTTTACAAGTTATCAATAATTATACATATCTTATATTTGCGGGGAGGAGTTAAGAATTAAAATTAATTTAAATTTAGTTTCTCATATCTAAACTTCATCCCCCTCCAAAATTCATATGGGCAAAACAATTTTTCGTAAAGCAATAAACGTGGTTTATGCGACCACGTCGTAACTCATATGTATTTTATAGTTTTCATAAAATATTAAAAATATAACAATTTCTTATAACCTTAACTGTTTATAATAATAATAATAATAATAATAATATGTATTGATTGTTTATATTTTTTCGGAATGTCTATGCAAAATAAAAAAACGCTCGATAGTTTACAAGTAATAGTGTACAAAGTTGAATGGAGGTTTTACGATAACGACTACGCAAATATATTAAAATTCACTTTTTAGTCGTTTATGTGATTTTTTTTTCGCAAAAACTCGTATATATATATATTTGCTTTGGGAGGAAAATTCATCTGAAAAAGTCTCCAGAGAATAACTGTGTCGTCGTTCCCATTTCTCGGGCGGTGTATAACAACGTTATTTCGCGGCGTATACCGAAACCTAGTTAGAATAATTATGTGGTGACCGTCGAAACTATATGACGGTGCGACGGGAAAATATATAATTTTGTAAACATTCTATTTATTCATTTTTGAGAGTAAGATGATGTGTCCACCCTCCGGGTTTTTCTCAAAAATGGATTTATATTACCTATATTATTTTTTAAGACTAAACAGCGAATACAATGAAATATTTTAGTGTTTTAACATTAAGGTAATATTAAGTTGAATAAATAACTAAATACCTAGGTACGTATATCAACTATGCGGTGATATTGAAGATATATATAATCCACAAAATTGCATTATGTAGGTACGTAAAAAAGCCTAAAAAATACGAATTATCACAGAATATTGTAACACATAAAGAATAAAATAATATAGTAGGTGGCATTAACGCCAGCTAGTGGTCGGTGGGCGTTCTATTTCGTTGTGTCATATTCACAGATCCAAAAAAAAAAGTTCTTATACGAGTAGTTATAAATTATAATACCACCCAGTAACTGGGTAACTGGTATAATGTCATACCTTAAAATATACTTTGCCATATATTATAGTAGTACCCTACCCACTAAACTTTGTTCAAATTTAAACTAGCTCACACATTTTAAGTATCTACTATTTTAAATGCATTTAAATATATAGCATTTATAGTATCTAAAAAATGGTTATATAGACGTTTACGCTAAATCACATAGTCCGTGAACATGTTTGGACAATTTGGTTGATTAGATATTTTTCTAATATTATTCAATGTAGCCGGTATATAATAAAAATAAATATAATTTTATATAATAAAATATGAATATAATAAACTGTCTACCGGCTGCATATGACGTCATAATAGTGACAAAAATTATTCGAAGATATACGACGATTTAAAATGTAAATTTAAAAGTTTAATAGTTATGCTTCTAGATAAATAATAATGGTTTTACTAATTATAAAAATTTCATCGGAAAATTACTAGAAAAATGTTCAATGTATATATTCGTAAGTATCTTTAAACTATATAAGTAATGGGGACATTATTTTTAGTGTTTACTTCTGAAGTTAATTTCAAAAATCTATTCAGAACACAAGTATGTAATATGTACGAAACAATAATAGGTCATCCAAATTCCTAATATTTCGAATATGTTTTAATAATGTAATCATTTGAAAGGCCTATTTAGATAGTATATTTATATATTAACTCGAGTACTGGGGCTCTTGTACGATATTTCTATTATTTTTTTTTGTTTACACAAATGTGTTTTCTATAACGATTTGTTCATACCGGAGTATAGCCAATGGCCGAAAAGTTTTTAATGGAAACATACACTTCTTTCAAAATGTTTTAAATACATCACACTGTGTGTCTTAATCTTTAAAACTTTTTGCCACTCTTGTATTTTAACTTTCATTATATTTACACTACACGTATGATTATAGATTTTATTCTCTAGTTGTTTTTGTTCTTTCGAAATATACTTTCTTGAACGTCAGTTCACGATAATGTAGATAAATAGTAATCTCTCGTCGTGGAATGAAGTCTCCTTTTTTTTTCCTCTCCTTCGTCTTCTCTCCCAAGCATTTGAGTTCGGACACCCTACACTTCAACTTAAGTCTGTTTCCCGCATCTTCTTCATTTACTCTCACCTTCCTCATATCACTCGCCATCACATCCCCCATCTCTTTCTCGGTCTTCCTAGCCCTGTCTTTCAATCAATATACATTTATTTTACTAATCTTACTATCTCAGTCACTTCTTTCCTTAATACATGTCAGAGCAATCTTAATCTATTCTCCCTTATTTTTTCAAATACTGAAACTCCTCCTCTACTGCCTTTTATATACTCATTCCTTATTTTGTCCTCTCTATTCACTTCAATCATCCACCTTAACATTATCATTTCCGCTACACTCATTCTCTGTTCTATCTTCTTACCTATCGCCTTACATTCTGTTCAATACATTATTGCAGGTCTCACCACATAAAATTTAACCTTTTACATCTATTTTCTTATCACACAAGATACATGAAATTTCTCTCCATTTCATCTGTCCACAATTAATCCTGTGTTTTATATCCTCTTCAAAGCCCCCGTCTTTTTGTACAACGGACCTTAAATACTTAAACCTCTCAACCTGTCAACCTCTCAACCTCTCCTACTATGTCCCCACTAAACTTTATTTCTTAATTTTCCTTATTCCTTTTGTGTTTCTTTTCGCTAAAATTAAAGTCTATATATTCTATTATACCCCTACTAATCTTTAGTCCGTTACTTTCAAGAGCTTCCCTACTCTCTTCAAGTCTATCATTCACTTCCTCGGGAATCTCTCCTATCAGCACTATATTATCTGTAAATAGCATGTACTATGGTATCTCCCCTGAATATCCTTTGTTATCTCATCCATTACCATAAAAATGAATTCTACCGATATTTGAGATTATTTAAATAATGAAATAAAACTAGAACGATGAGATTTTAACATTGCAATATTGTATGTAATTTTCAAATATTAAAATCAAAATTTAAAACCCTTTTATGAATTATACATTTGAAAATTTAAAATATCCCAAAATTGAGAAAAAAAAAATTGAAAATTTCTTACTACCGATCTTTGAGATTATTTGTATAGGTACAACTAGAATAACATACATTTAACAAAACATACAATTTTCAAGTCTTAAAACTTAAAGTTAACTCTTTTACGACGAAAAAATTCATCATTTAAAATTACTATAAATAGTCCAACTCAGATGAGGAAAAACATGAATGAATTTTTTTACGTATTATATCTAATTTATATTATTATTGTGAACATTTTATATATCTCATAATTCTATGTAATAAAATTATAATGGGTAGGTAGGTAGTTAATATTATTATTATTTTTTTTACCAACAATTGTTTTCATGATGGAAAAATGAGTTTGTGGCTTTTACTGTGACTCAACAAGGTTAAGAACCTATGTATTTTAAACCGTTTTTGATATTATCTAAAATATGTTAATTCCACAAACTCGATATTGTTATAAATATATACATAGAATACATGGAATTGAAAATACTGGAATATTCATTAAAATACGTATGTATTTAATAAGTTTTATTTAATGACTTTGACTGTAAAGACTATAATTTCCATCGTTTAATGTTTAGTACACCCTAACTGTCATGATTGGTATTTTTATTGAAAATAATAATACCAGGTACTGATCGTAACAAAAAAAAGCTATCGTAATTTTTTTATATTATAAATTATTTTTCAAAAAAAAAAAACAACGAATTATACCAATACAAAGATTGTGTTTATACATACAATAATAAAGTTACACATAAGTATAATGCAGTTAGTTATTTACAGGATTATGTTTGGGTTTTCGAAAGTTGATTTCATGAAAGCTTGTATAAAATTTTTTTATTATTTTATTTGTTTAAGATTTTTTTTTCAGAAATTCATAAATATAGACACTGTGTTCACACATATGAACATACAGATCACATATTGTCTTCAAGAAAATATCTGAAATATTATATTAATTTGTATAATTTATAATTGAACCCTAAGGTTTTGCTGAGAAAAAACCTATTCTAATGACGAAAGAGCAACATAAATTGGTAATTTTATTATTTCAGAAAATCATTTGAATATATCCGATTGTTGATTAGCATTTACCTATACTATATATAATAAATAATAACTAATAAAAACATTCAATAACTAGGTGCGTGTTTTTCATGATATCTTTATTGTTTGTATAACTTTGGGATCTAGCAGTTGAACAGTGTCAATATTTTTGGAATTTTTATTTATTAACGTAAAATATTATTAGCAAAAATTTGTTTTCAAAATTATTATTAATTGTTTTTTAATGTAAATTTAGCTTTTTAAATTACTAAAACCAATTTTTAAATTATATTATTAAATAATTTTTAAATTAAAATACATGAGATACACAATTATGTGTTACTTATAATAACAGATAATATTGTTGATATTATTAAAATATTTTTAAAACACCATCATATTATTTAATAAAAAGTTATATAAACTTCATATTTTATCTGATCGCTTATCTTCTGGTTTAAACCAATGAAAAATTAAAATATGAGAGTTTATAATAAAAACAAAATTAAAAAATATACATACTTAATACAAAAAGGAAAAAAAATTAAATATAATAAATATAGTAGGTACAGAAAATAAAATGTCCAGAGCACTGGAAAGAATATTTTTTTCACATATCGTTTTCATATTGTATGGTTTATAACTTGTATAAGATTATTTATTATTTATCTTTTAATATGTCAAATTATATAGGTACAATAATATCTTATACAATTTTATTTTGTTAAATTTTTTAAATATAAATTTATATCAAATAAATTTACACACAAAGGTGTATACAATTATTAATGATATAGTAAAATAAATTAAAAATAGGAATTTATAATAATAATTTCAATTAAATATATATATATATGTATAATGTATATTTATATATATTTTTTTTATTGAAAAAAGACGTTTCCGTTATTAGTTAGATATAGATACTAAAATATAATATTACTTTGGTCGTTTGGATTTAATATATGTATGATAATATGCAGACTTGTTAAATTCATAATACTTACTGTAATTAAATTACTTCGTTTATTACGATATTAACAACTTTATCACTCCAAGTTGTTTACTAATTCAAATATTTTTAATGGAATTTGATTAGAACTAGCATTAATAATATAATAAGTATTTACAAATGAAATGGTCGTTTTTATGACACATTATATTATTATATTTCAATATTTTAAAAATATAAAATATTTAAAATATCTATTGAGTATCTATTAAATATAAAGTCATAAAATCATTATTAATTATCAGTATATATTTTTTAAATGTCTTCGATAGATGATAGATTTTCATAAATCACATTCGATTACATCAAAATTGTACATGATTTTTATGAAAACTTGATCGAGTGAGAAACGACATCCAAAATATAATAAGTTTATATTAATATTATAGATTATATTATAGATAGATCATATCGATTGATGATAAACGACTAAACGAACGACTTCATCGAAAAAATTGTCTTTCAAAATATAGGGAAAATAGAATGAATGAGATCGTCCGTCATTTATGTGAACCATTATTTTGTTTCCGGTGTCGTCGTTAAAAAAAAAAAAATAAAGAAAATAAGTAGGTATATAAAATATTTTGTACGTTTTTACCATTTTTATCGACGTGTGATAATAATAAATTACCTATTTAAAATAACATATTTTTCTGAATTTTCGATGAACAAGGGCATAATAAACAACGATAAAAACATTTGGAGAAATACATTCTATGCCTATTTACTTTATACAATATAAGTATCTGTATAGATATTCTAAAAAAAAAAAAAAATAAATAAATAAAACACAAATCATTGCAAAACTTTAAACTTTCTAGGACTCTACTCACAATCCGAAATCAAGCGATGAAGAAGTAAAATAGTATATACTGTGTGATACTGTATGGAATGAAATTATTCTACAAAAGCAGTAAAGCATTTACTTTATGTCCTTTTAGTAATGTATTTATGGGATATACTTTAAATATCACTACTTTTATTAAGTTATTTTCTAAATATATATGTTATTATATATTCCACGAATAAAAATGAATTATAAAATATAAAAATAACCGATAGAATTTATGTGTACCTATAGATTTAGTGCCTAAATTATAAATACATAATACATAATGTATTATGGTATTAGATGTATTAGGAACTAGGGTATTGAGGTATTAGGGTATTAATGTATTAAGGTATATATTATATATTAGATCGTGTTCGTTTTTAATCAATTTAATGGGCATTATCTCAAGGTATATCAGTATTCATGGGGTAGAAGTCGAAGTCGTGATTTTTTTTTTCAAGGAACAATAAGACGTGTTTATTTATTTCAATTTATTTTTGAGGAAAGATGGTAAATTGATTAACTGCAGTCTATTATATTTTTTTTTTTATAAAAATATAATTTTTCATGTAGGTAGGTGTATTATATATAAAGCTAGGAGGCTTGATTGATAATATTCAGAAAAGTTATTCCATTTGATCAACTTTAAACGTTTCAGAAGATCAAACCGGGCAAAAATACCCTTGCATTCGAAAAACGATTGTGAACAGTTTGATAAAAATATTATATAATATAAAAAAATAAAAATAAATATGACCTTATGATCATTCTAGTAACAACTAGAACGAATTTGCCATCTAAAAACGTCTTTACTTCTAAACTTCCGCTTGACGACTTCTGTCTGAAAACTGTAGCCTGTAGGCATATACAGACATTTGAAATAAAAAATACACACACACATACGCGTACACCATTGTAAAACCAATATTTACCACAGAATATAAAAACACCACCTGAATTATGTACCTACTGTTTTTGACATTCAAATAAAAAGTGATATTATAGGTAACTATATTTATCTGCGTATTAATAACGCATTATTTTATGATAAACTTACAACCGATAAATCTTAAATTTATGCAATTCACATTTTCTTTAAAACATAAATAGCGTAAAAAGAAGTACGTACTGTAATTGTCAAAAAATTATATATTATTTATTGTTATACACATTATAGACACAATCCAAAATTGATCGGCAGTGGGATCATGGAGAATGTATCGACAGTATAATATTCTCTCCGTTTCCTATATATATATATATATATACAATATTATATTAATAGGTACCTATACTCTTCTTTTTTT
Organism: Pemphigus obesinymphae; assembly: GCA_025469235.1. Classification (NCBI taxonomy): domain Eukaryota; kingdom Metazoa; phylum Arthropoda; class Insecta; order Hemiptera; family Aphididae; genus Pemphigus; species Pemphigus obesinymphae. The sequence continues at coordinate 106,865 of JAIPRL010000224.1, forward strand.
CTTACTCGAGTATATAATATGAACGTCACTAGGGATGATTTTATTTTCGTTTTGAAACTGAAAATCTCTAGGTATTTCACATAATACCTTCCTGTAATAAGTGTATATATATATATATATATTATTATAATGTAGTGTACTATATAATAATAATAATAATAATATTATATCACAAATTGATCACATAAATTAATATTTATTACAAATTTATAATTAAATGAACAAACTGTATAAATCTCAATAAAAACGGGTTTGTTAATAATTTATTAATAAACCTAGTTTGTCAATACTACTCAAGATATTCCTCTGAGTGTAATATTGTTTATATTGCGATATATTTAAAATACATTATTTCACTATATGATATAATAAGTAATTGCTACATACTAATTTCACGGCTATGTTTTATTCTCAAGAGGACGCTATACATTTTTTACACTAAAAAAAAAAAAATATATCAAATATTCATTTAAAAAAAATTAAATATTAAATCTATAAATATGTATCTACTATCTATCAAATAATATAGGTTTGTTTTATTATTTTGTTTGTCTTACATAGTTTCACTCATGACGGTTCATTTCACTGTGAATACTATGTTATCTACATTAGATACCTACAATTAACAATTAACGATAATTGTACGTTAATTGTTAATAATTTATACAATTTTACAGTTATTTATAAATAAGAAATACCTAAATAATTGACTTTTGTAGTATTCATTCGTACAAACTCTAAATGAAAAAAAATAGTTTCACTTTGTCATTTTTATTGAATAATTTATTGTTTTAACCACATTGTTTCTACAAAAAAACGTTAAAAATATTCATACCTATACACACACACACATATATATAATACTAATTTATAATGATTGGGTTTATTGAAGTAAAGGATACAATACTTTGGAAAAATGTAAATAATTTATTTTCAAAATGATTGTCATAATAAAACGGATTAACATATAAAAGAAATTGTGCTAATCTGCATGTATTTTGAATATTGTTTTATAAAATAATGTGAATAATTCATATTAAATTGAATAATAAATCATAATACTTACTTATTCTTTGTATAAACAAATAATATTCTAGTCAATTTTTATACCGTTAAAATGTTCATATTTATTTATAAATTAATTAAATAATCCGCATGGAAAATTTTTTTCAATTTAAAATAAATCAAAAAGTTAATGTTATATTCAGACTAATGTTTTCAAACAAATTTTTACCCTAAAATATGTGAAAGGAATTATATATTAATATATACAATGTACAGACACTGCAAACAATATTGACATAATTTTAAAAAGTTTAAATTAGGAATTTAAATATATAAAATGTTTAAAGACTATAGGTATAATATGTAGGTAATTATTAAAATAATTAAAAGATAAAATTAAGTTAGATATTAAAATTTTTTTAAATAAATATTTAAAAAAAATTGGACATACTCGTAAATTTTTTAAAATTGAAAACATATATTTTTTATATGTCTATGTTATATGTCTGTTATATACAGAACTTCGGGGTTAGGTTTAATATATTCTTCTGCAAACTATAGGCTGTGTATAAAACAAAAATAATAAAGTCATATTTGCCTGACTTGTACAGGTTGCAGGTGAAAATTGGCTGGCAGAGAAATGGTTAATAGAAATAAACAAATATTGAACTGAAAAATAACTCATTATAAGTCATATAAATTAATATTATGTTAATATTAATTAGATTTTTTTTAACTCGCCACATTGCGCTAACTCGTAGTTTACAATTCCACGTTTTCAAACTAAAATAGAGTTAATTTTTCAGTTAATAATATAAAATTCAAGTTCTCCTGAAAATACAAAAATAAATCGTATATAAAGGATGTTTGATGTAAACGTTAAAGAATAACTGATGTCTGATATGTAAAATATTGTATTATAAACAATGTTAAATTTCAAACGGAATTATTAAACATGTAATATTATGATTAATATATTATATAGACATATAGCTAGTATATTCAAATTGATTTATATTTATTAATAATTTATAGGAGTTCTCATTTTAGACCTATTGAGAATTCAACGAGATTTCCAATATTGAATAATATACTGTCAGGTATGGCTATTTTGTCGATACCATATAAAAATACCAAGAACTTGCTACAATTCTGTTTTTAAAATAGTTTTTATTATCAAAAGTCACAATTATTATTACTTTTTAATTATATGTTAAATATATTAACTTTTTATAAAAACGTATTCTGCTAAAAATTCAAGACGTAATTTAATGGATTATTATATTTAATTAATATTACATGTATAAATATTTAAAAACGAGTAATTTGTTTTTTGACTATATAAAACTAAACAACCAAAAAACGTGAAAAAAAGTAACTAATTGTAGAAACAACATTCCTATTTGATTTTTTAATTGTACTATTTTACACATTATTATTAATTTTGAACATTAGGAAACTATAAATATACTTAAGTAGGTATATATCCTACTATATGTATATTGTATACATAATATATATTATATAGTTATAAAAAACTTATTATTATATATTATTAAAACTCGAATATATATAAAAAACAATTAGTTTAGAATAATTAAGATGAATTGGTAATAATATTCTATATTATGCATATGTACATTTTTGAAAATAAAAATTAAATTATTTGCTGACATTTTAAAATTCTGAAAACTCATATTAAATAAAATAAAAAAATTAAAAATATATTACGTATTTTGGTGTCGAGATGACAGAAGCAAGTTAAATGTTCAACCGGTAGTTTGTAGTTTACGTATAATCCTTTACGTTTTTTTTTTACATTAACATTTTTTCTTTATTGTTATTAGAACTATATTGTATTTTTTTTTTGTGTAACAATATTTTACGTGTGTGATATTAAATAAGATTAACTTTCGTTCAAAAAAACTCTGTTCTGACTTTTGAGTATGCCTACACAATTGTACCTATGTTAAAAAAAAAAAGTTTTCTGCATTCTGAAGTTATTTGCATAGGTACCAAAAGTAAAAAAATAATCCAAATATTAATAGTTAAAAGAATTTTTTCAACGAAGAAAAAATAGTTTACCCGCATATATATTTATATAATAGGTATACATTTTAATAATTATAAATTGATTTTTGACGTCATTTATGTCATTTTTTCATGGTTTTAGTGCATTTCATATAATTTTTTTTATGTTATACTATAAGTACTAACATATATATTAAATTTCTGTTTACAACGTATATAGATGTATATCATCGGTACACCAAATATTAATTGTTTGATTAAATTTAAATACTAGGGTCTTACATCTACGACACCACTATCGTAACTTCTGTAATCTATACGTGGGGCGAATGAACTATACACGAATATTACAAGTGACACGATGTTAACAACTAATTCAGTGGATTAATATCACTTAGTTAAATTAATTAAACCACAAATTTGTAATCACGGTAAATACGGACATTGTGAAATTGTATAATGAATTTTTTACGTGTTATTATACAAAGAAATTTACACTAATTCGATTAAATATAAAGTGACGTCGCCGAGAAAGTTTAACAGAAGTAGAGAAAAAAAATATGGTTTTAGGTTGTGCATAAATATACACGGGGTTCTTCGTTTTTTTACAATAATATTAATCATATTAATCTTCAGTTATCTCAAGCCTTCTCAAAGTTATTCTCGATTATTTACGAATTTTTACGAATTACTTACATTAACTTTGAATTTCATAACAATTATTTATCATTTTTAATATTATAATTAATAATTCTAATATACTAAATACTAAACCATGTATTTCCAATTCAAACTTAAAAATAAAATACACTGAGAATCTAAAAATTTTGAATTTTAATGAATATTATTGGTATGTTTGGTTTTAAATATAGATAGGTATTTCAAATAAATATTTTAATTGAAACAATAATAATCAATAAGTATCAATGGGCTTTCTATATACAAAAATAAATAAGTGAATTATAAATCATTGGATTTTTTAGATTCGAACAATAAAATTGTTTTTAAATATTATTTTCTTTTGGTCAACACTATCGGGTAGGTAGTAAAAAATTTCTAAACAATTTTAATAGACATTATAGGAAATTGCATATAGATGGTATAACCATTATCTATATCAATAGATACTTTTTTAATTTAAGTATATATAAAAATTTTCCAACAAATTTCGAGCACATTTGTAAAATTTTTTGGAAAAATTATTAAAAGAATTATTAGCAAACAGTATTCAAACAAAACTGAAGTTTAATCGAATGAAATGATGATTTATGATTAATTTCAAATTCAAAACCTTAATATTTATAATACTAGTTTATATCTATAAGTGAGTGAATAGTATTGATTATTATCTATATCCAATTTGTTCACTATTTGCATAGGTGAGTACACCTATTTTATATTAAATTTTCATTTGTATATATATATTATAGTTATTATTTAGTATTTGGGAATAAAAAAAAAATCCAGTTAGTGCTGCTCATGTCATGTACCTATAGAATATTTGTGGTGTTTATATTGAATTTGAAAGCTACAATGATAATTAATTTTTTTAGTTAAACTATTCCGAGTGAAGCTATAAATGTATATTGTACATATTATATTATTATAATATTATATTTATATATTTTATTAGCATAATAACTATTATTGTTAAAAATAAAAATTTCAATTTTTTAAATTTTTTTTTAAAAAATGTGTGACATACATTTTATATACTTGTATATAATAGTAAAATCCAAACTCCGTGAAAATTTCATATTTTTAGAACATTTTTTTTTTCCCCGGAATAACGAGAAAATAACCAGTGGTGTATCCAGATCAAATGATTTTGATACCTAGGCGCGTTGTTAGAGCATATAGATTAAATCATGGCTGCAGTCAGGAAGTCCAGAGTAAAGGAGATCCCGCGTTGGATGAAATTAAAAGAAAAACTTTTACCTGTCTTTGTATACATTTTAAAATGTTAAAAATAAAAATAAAATAATACTATAAACGCAATTAAAAATAATCCCGCGTTTTTTGCACATCTAATATAAAAAAAAAATAGCCATATTGTATATGACAGAAAAATTCAATCGACGATTATTGTATTGTCCCGTGTGTTTTTGTGTCAACTTAACAAATACGAAAGTATGGCATTTTTCAATTTATCGTTTCTTTGATACACAATTTACTTTTAGATATAAAATTTAATTCTCGTCAACAGTTTTTTCAAATAGTATTCCGGTAAAATTGGGATATGGATTAAATACGGAATTGTGTATTAATTCTATGGTTGGAAATAGTGGCAGTTTTAGTCCATTACATAGTATCTTCACATAATATTTATAACAATTTGTATAAAGTCAATAGCTATTTTATTATTATTATAATTATATGGCCAAGACCACTAAAGTATAAATTCTTAGTGGTGGACACAATTGAGCGGTGTTGTCTTTATATATGAAAGGGATGAGATATTTAACAGCAATAGTAAATCGTAAATACCTTCCAATTATGTTATCTACTTTAGATTATAGCGTTTATACGACTTATACAGTGACCAGATACAATCGACATCCAAAGCGGCCGCGCCACAAAGTTTACAAATTTTCTTTTGGACCGCTTTCGCCAATTGATAGCTATTAAATTAGGTCGAAGTGAAAAAAATGTATTAGTAAAGAACGCGGTTGACAATGAAATGTTCAGAAAAATTATACATATCTACCTAAAATGTATATGATTAAAAAACAGATTTTATAACAACTTTTTGTGTTATGATATTCACGAAATTCTTGAATCGTGTATCTAACTCATGAATTGGTGGTTGTCAACATGTAATTGATGAAAATTCATCCTTAAAAATACATGCTATTAATGGACTCATAAATATTATTGGTTTGGGTGGATTTTTGATATTGATTTGTTTACGACCAATTGCGTATCGATCTACATTTTTAAATTTCAGTAAGTATTTTAATATAAAATTTAAAGGCCGTTCTTGATCCGTTCCTATACCTTTATGTTTCACGCCTTCGATGCATTTGGCATTTAATTTAGAAAAAATGATTTTGTGATGATGAAATATTTCTAAAAATAAGAGACACTCAGGTCCCTATGCGTGATTTTTGAAATGCAAATATATATTTAAAGTTATATCATTTGAGGGAGTGACATTATTTTATCCATATATTAAACGTATTGTTGGAAATTTTGGTGAATCAAAAATTAATCAACTGACAACTTGAATTCCCAATTGTATAAAGATTTAAGACATTATGTGCTTGACCACAAATTTGGTTGAATTAATTTAGATTTCCGAATACATTTTTATAAACCCGTTTTCCCTTACCTATTCAATTCTATTACAATCTATTACATCGCTATTCCACACTAATTATATGGACTTATATCAATATCTATAAATTTGCATATGTATATAAAATCAATTTCATAGCTAAGAAAGGGATCATAACCTGTGTTCAAACATGGATTAATCCCTAAAATTTATCCCTAAAATAAGCCACTGCAATCGAATACCTAGATAGTTAATATAAAGTTAAGATAGTCCATTGTATTCGAATTATTCAATAGTTCAAGTTATAAATACTATTCGAGAGTAGTTTAAAATATTCAATACGCTATATAAACAAAAATATTCAGTCACTGGAAAAATGGTTAGATACCTAATGTACGATAGTGCCCACTGCACACCACTTCAAATTTCAAAATGTCTAAACACGTGATGATGAAAAAAAATATTCCGATAAAAATGGCGCATAGGCCACTGGAAAAAAAACCAGTTGTTGCCGTCTTTCGGTGTCTTGAACACATTTGCTACTGGAAAAGCGGCGCCTGGGAAACGATTGGAATGACATCCAAGTTTTCTCTTTGAAAACTTGTTTCCAGAAAAATAAAAATTAACATCCTTGTAAAACCATTATATATAGCTTCCTTGCTCTGCCTGGATTCTAAAATAATGAGTCAATTTCGAGGTACGCCACGAAAAATGATTGTTTTTAAAAAATGTTGAGAACGTCATTATATTTATGCATAGAACAATATAATATATCGAATATGCTGTTTTAAAATATTTATACTTTTTGACATAAAATTCAAACGATACATAAATATACACAATTTTATTTTTTAATTTCGTATCATATTATTAGACTTCAAAAGAGTTCCATAAATATTTGTAATTAAATTCCTTAATAACAAAACCTTTAGGTATATAATACTATAACATATTAATATTGCATCTACGTATACATATATATATATATATATATATACATATATATGAAATATTAAATTGAGATGTACCTTGTGTTACAAAAAAACAGGTATATAAAACGCGTGCACCATATACATATTATAAAATATTTATAACGAAAACGATCTAAAAGCGTTTTTAATACTTCGATTTTTTTTTTTTTTTTGTGTTCGTTAGTCATCATAATATTATATATTTAAATTTGAATGAACCGAGGAATAATATATATATAAGTAGAATTAACCCAAAACCAAAATCATTATGCTACCTATGGGTTATATTTGATGGTATACGCACCCTTACGTGAATTTGCATTTTGTATATACCCAACAGAAAATAGCTATATTTTCGCTAAAAATCAGTAGTGGGCTAATCCGATATTTATTATAATAATATACCTAAAGTTACCACAACACTAAACTATTATACTATGTAACCATCAATATTCTAAAGCATAATATACGATTTCCAAATTTAAATAGGTATAATATTATTACTTGCCTAAAAATATTTTATTTTATTTTTTGTTAAACACGAATTTTAATTATTAATAAATTTGTGACAAAAAACTTGATGTTTGTAGAATAATTGTATTTCTATCATTTATTTATTAGAGATGGTGTATTTCCAATAAAATAATACAGGCTTAATAGGTAATATATACGAATAAAAATTTATATCTATACAGATTTTTCCAAAAATGTGATAATGAATAGTGTAAGTATAAACATTGGAATTTCATTTATATATATAAAGTAAAAATTGCCCAATTAGTAAAATATATAAGGGCTAATATATTACAAAAACTAATAAAATAGCCAAAATATTAAAAAATATATATTTGAACAAATATTACAGCCAGATTATATTTTTTGAAAATCATTCAAAAATATAATCATATTTTAAATAACTTTTATTCATTTAGGAGATACTAATCAAATTCCGAATTCGTTGATTTAATCTGCCTAAAAAATACTTAGTTGAAAAAAAATCAAAAACAAATTTGTCTAGAACTTTGAAAAATCAATACATATATAAACCCTAACAGAACAGACTGGTCACCATTTCGGTCTTGGCAAATTATTTCTGTTGGAAACTATTTAGACATTTCCGAGAACATCCAGTGACAGTCCAATCAATTTGTTATTATTCGGATTATAATAGGCAGCTCCCGGGATACACTTTTTAACCACATCCCGAAAGCTGCCTATTATAATAGTTGAAAATTACAAATTTATTGGAATTTATTAAAAAAAAACTAACTGGCTGTGGAAGAGAATAGGAGTAAGGGTATTTTTCAAGGGCTTGAATAAATAATAACAATAATATTTTTATATTTACTACCGGTTTCAGCAATAATCCACTGTGGAATAATTCTCCAGTGGGGACATGTTCCTCCCATGACTACCAATGAGTATCCATGTGTAGGAGTTTTCAGCAAAAGAAGGAGTAACTAAAACAACGAGGAGTAAAAATTCAGTTTTTGAGTAATTTTTGACTACCTATAAATGCGACATATATTATGTGTATATCAGAGTGTATAACATACTTTGGCACCGGTCCGAGTCCATTCTGGCTGTTATGAAATATTCACTTTCTTTGCCATGCCTGTTATCATATACCTACTATTGCACTGATATTCATGTTACACGGGTGAAGACCTACAATTTCGACTACATCGATATCAGTGCAAAGTTCAGTATAGTCAAATATTACACTACCTACATTATCGTATTTAAATATGATATATATATTATATTAAACATTATTATTATTTGAACATTTGATTGAAAATTTTTAATAGATTTAAATTTAATCTCAAGTATAATTAGTTTATTCGACGATTTCCCATTTTTATTTTCGCCCTTTTCTATTTGCCTTTTGTGCATTTGCCTTCTTTGTCTTTTGCTTTTTTTTTTTTTTTTTGGCTCTTTTTTCTATTCGCCCTTTTGACGTCGCTCTTTTTGTTTTCGACTTTTTCACATTTAACCCTGAAACGTAACTCGGTCGGTCAAGCATAAGTACAAACAAATTCAAGTAAATTATGGTCAGAGGTTCAAACCCAGTCACTAAAACTTGTTCCAAAGTGTATAACAAAAAGCACATTCCGGGGTGATATACCAATATACCAATAGGATCGGTACAATGCATAGTCTAGGTCAGGGCATGTCAAATGTAAAGTATCAACTGGGCCAAAAATATTGAATACTTTTAGATTCTGAGCTAAGCGAGGAATATATTGGTTTTACGATGATGTGTTTTATTTTTATTTTTTTAGTTTTTTATGTTTGCACCCAAAAATTCTATAAGAAGAAGTGCTTCGATCATTACATGTAGCACATCTAGTTGGTACTTTAGAGAGGACATTTTTCGATTTTTAAATTTTCTGATAAACACGTAAGAAAAAAACTATCAAAAAATTTGCATAAAAATCGGAAAAACGATTGTGGTAAAATTCTTCATAACTCCAAAAATATTGATGTTATAAACTTGAAATTTTTACCAAATACATATATTAGCACATTATGAAGGCAAACATTTTGGAATTTTTTTTCCCAATTTTGGGTTTTTTTATAGCAATTTTCAATTTTAAATCATTTAATTTATGAAAATCTCAATTTTAGGTTTTAAGACCTGAAAAATTAATACAGTATTAAAATTACATCATTCACATATTACACACAAAATAATTTAAAAATCGGTAAGTTATAATAATTTTTATAAGTAATTTAATATTTTTCGATAATAAGTATTATTTTGGTATGAAATGTGTTTGAATCTCGGAGAAATAGTACACCTATAAACTTGTAATTTTCACCAAAATCGTATGTACCTAAGTACATTTTGAAGCCAAACATTTTTTGAAAATTCTTACTTTTTATTGGGCTATTTATAGCATTTTAAATTTTGAGACATTTGATTCATTATAGGTATAACTTTTCTACTTCACAGGAAAATTTGATTTATTTTTTTTTTTTTTGATGAAAAATATAATGGTAAAGTCGGAATTTGGCGATTGGATTTGGTTTTTAATTTTTAATTTATTCATTATATCATATAATATTATCATATCATTATATATTATTAGTATAATCTACAGTAATTGTTAAGTATATTTACCAAAGCTTTACTCAGAATCGTTTTTTAGAAAGAAATGATTTATCATTGCTTTCAAAATCAATATATCCATCAACATTTTCCTACTCAACCTGCGAAGTGCTCCCAGGCTTTTTTTGTTTTTTTTTACTTGTGTTTTTTTTAAGCCACATTAGATATTATTAAATTAATTTTTAAATATTTATAATTATTTATTAAAACAAAAATTGAGAATTATATATATATATTTTATTTTTTAATGATCCTAGTGGCCGTAAAAACAGCAAAAAAAAAAGAAAAAGTCGAGGGCCTCGTGTTTGACATGCCTGGTCTAGATTACCAGGTAGGTCCAAAATGTACAGATTTTATTATATCGACAGACTAATTTGGGTCCAATAGGACTGAAATGAGACTAGTTTGGGTCCTAGACGGCGGTCCACTGAACGATCGGAGATCATGCATTAAACCTGCTTGCGGCGGTCCCCAGACCGACATGAGAACCAAACAGGTAGTTTGAATTTGTTCGCAAATCTCTTCGGGAGGTGCCTTGTGCTCAGAGCCAGAACTACTCCGCGGACGTAAAATTTTTGGAAGGTGTAAAATATTTGAATATAATATCTGCCGAAACGCGTACCTATAATAATAGTATTTAATAATAAACTGGAATTTTGATTATAAATAGGTGCATTTTGTCAACCCTTCGCCTAATCGGAGATAATTATTAATATAGTATATAGCTTAGCAATTTAAATTTCATACATCATGTTACGCATATCAATTAAAATATAATTTCAATTATATTTTATATTAATTATAATAGCATATCAATTAAAACATAACCAATCGCATTTGATTATCATGATGACAATATGTTATATATAGATTAGTAGCCAGATAATTAATTTATACATTTTTGGAGAGTCGTTTTTATAATCGTATAAAGTTTAAATAAAACGGCGAATATGCTTGTGTTTTATATTGATACTTAAAAAATTTGTCATTGTCATTTTGGAAACCTGAATATTTAATGAAAATTTAATTATAAGCTACACAAATTATACTTAAAAAATCCAGGAAGCACTTCTCACGTTGCATAGGATAATGATGACGGATATATTGAATTTGAAAGCAATGATAAATTATTTATTTCTAAAAATCGATTCTGAGCCAAGCTTCGGTGGATATATATGACAATTACTGTAGATTATAGTAATAATATATATTAATATAATAATATGATATAATATTATATAATATAACAAACAAAAAAAGTTGAAAAAAATGCAAAAAATTATTTGGAAGTATCGCGAGGACCTCGTGAATGAAAACTCCATTGGCTTAGACTACGTATGAATGTTGAAAAATTCAGAAAATTGGACCTACTAAATAAATCGAATTCTCCTCTAAAGTAGAAAAGTTATACCTATCATTAATTAAATGTCTTAAAATTGAAAATTGCTATTATAGTAGCCTAAAAATGGGTAAAAATTTTCAAAATATGTTTGCCTTTTTAATGTGCTAATATACGTATTTGGTGAAAATTTAAAGTTTATAGATCCTATATTTCCCCAAAATTCGAACACATTTCATACCAAAATATCGAATAAATAAAGTGGGTATTCCAATAAAAATTTAAATAGATGTTAAAAAATATAATACGTACCGATTTCTTAAATTTTTTGTAAATTGTAAATTGTAAAAAATTGTATTTTTTGTAGAATGGCGTACTTTTAATACTATATTAAAATTTCAGGTTTAAAAACTAAAATTAATTAGTTATGAAGAATTTTACCACAATCGTATTTTCCGATTTTTATACAAATTTATTGATAGTTTTTCTTACGCGTTTACCGAAAAAATTAGAAAATTAAAATTACCTCTAAAGTACCAAATAGACGCAATTTTCTACCAGAAAATAGTGCTACATATAATGATCGGAGCACTTCTTCTTATAGATTTTTTGGGTACAGGCATAAAAAAAAAATCACATCTTCGTAAAACCAATACATTCCTTGCTTCGCTCAGAATAAATAAAAAAATAACCAATATTTTTTTTTATAAAAGGCAATTTTCATTTTTACATTATAGTCGTACGCAAATATACCAATAAATTTTTTGGTATCCTATAATTTTATGTGGAATTATGATTGATAGATCTATAAATCTCGTATTTTTAACTTAAAATATGCGTATTTTTGGATGGTTATATAAGTCTATTATAAAAATAAAATTGGATTTAGAACCTTTTATACTAAATCAGTAAACTTTATAATATATAGGTATACCGTTATTATTATATTTCATAAAAAAAACTCTGGTATATGCTCTAAAAGTAAATAATTCTCAAATATTGCTCGATTGAGAGAACGCTATTTACCCGCATTTTTTATTTTCGTCTATCATATGGAAAATATAGTGAAAAAATATTCTAGGTAGGTACTTAAAATTGGAATTTTATGGTTTAGGTAAAATTTAAAGTTAATCACTCATTACCAAATTTAAAGAATAGATTATTTCTAAAGGAACCTTTAGATTTTTGTGTAAAATATTGTTTTTTAAAAATAAATTACAGTTGTTTTAGATTTTTAAATGGTTAATTAGTTATAACTTCATTGTTAGATGGTATTTTACAAAACGGCTCTGAGGTAGTCACGAAAATATTATATTCTTTAAATTTTAATTATAGGTGTTTGGTCTGTACATTTAACATAAATGACACAATTCAAATTTTAAATAGTATAATTTCTTCTATACATTGCCCATTAGATAGACGGAGACAACAAATAATTAAGATAGAATAGAGTCTTATCTTAATGCCATAAAATATTAATTAAAAACAAAAATTATTGATACTTAAAAATTAAAAATTATATATTGCAATACAAACATATTTGGATTTCAAACAAACAGAAATGAGACGTTAAAAACTTATTATATAGGATGTGATCTTAGATTTTGAATTTTGCATAATCGACCCACTGCATGATTTCGAATATAAAAGTTCAAGATTTTAAATAAAATGCAGGAATAGATAATTAACGTTAAAGTATAATATATAAAAAATTCATATTTTGTACGTATGTATTTTAAAAAATAAATAAATAATAATAACATGAGTACTGATTTTTAGATAATATTAATTATATAGGTACTCTGTGAAAATGTCAAGATTTATTATCCATCTTTATCGGAAATTCGATGAAAATGTACATTCAAATAACAAATGATTATATAAGCAGGTAATGTTGTCAAAAGACTTTCAATAGGTATAGAGAAAAATTGTGACTTTTTGAATACAGCTAAAACACTTGCATAATATTTTCATGTTTTAAAACCTAAAATTATCCGTTTAATGACGAAAACTTCAAAATCTTTAATTGCTATAAATAAGCCAAACATTGGAAAACAAAACTTTAAAAATAAATAAAAATTATATTCAATACAGTAGATGCTAAATTATATACGTCCTGCGTACATTTCGAGAATATAGAATAATTATTTTCGGAATAACGAATAAATAACCAAAATCTAAATTGGGCGTGATTTTTACCGTTTTTTTTTTTCGTAATTTCGTGATCGATTTTCCTCGTGAGCGTACCTGTCGAAAAAGTCGAAAAATGACCGTTTTAATTATATAGGCGGGGTATGATCGAATTCGATACCGGTCTTTAGATCAAGTCTTCTGGGTCGGCTATAGCAGTTTACGGAAAGAAAGAAAAAAAAAAATAATGACAATAACGAAAACACATGGTTGTAAAATCACTATGATTTCTACCATACTTCGTTCCGCTCAGAATCTAAAGTGGTCGTCAAAATATAGAGGGAAAAAACAGTACCTATATACTAGAGTGACCATATACATTAGTATATTCATAATTCCCGTTTTTAGGCGGGGTTACCCCGGTTTTGGGGATCGCGTCCCGTTGTACTTTGAACGGGACGCGATTCCGAAATGGGGTCCCGTTTTTTGTTCATCTACTAAAATTCATTTATTTTTTTACTTAATTCCGAAGTGAGAGTATATGAAAGTATTTCAAAGTTCGGAGTCGACATTTCATTACGATATTTACCATTTTTTTTTTTTTTTTACTGTTGTCCCGTTTTTGAAATTTCAAAATACGATCACCCTACTATATACTTGGGAGAACACGAAGATAAGTCCGAACCCTATACGGATCGCTAACTGTAGAAAGGGGACAAGTGCATTTTTATCAACTTTGATTTTATTATCGATTTGTACTAAACATACGAAAACACATCGTTTAACTGCAGAAATGAGACAAATCCAACCATCCTAACGTCTGAAAATAGCACTTGGAAATTACGGTTTACAGCAGAAAGGGGACGCGTCCTGAAAAATTGTAAAAAGTGGGCTTGTCCCCTATCTGCAATTAGCGATTCGTATATAAATCATTATTAATTAATTATATATATATATATTAATATATATTATGTATGCCTATTGAATATTATCGGAATAAATTTCCGGAGACTTACCTTTTCCGCGGTTATCCGATCACAAACACGACGTATATATTATTTTGTGTCTGCGGTGTGCGTGTCCGCGCGCTGTCGAGACGGTATTGCTGCCGTCCGCGGTGCGGTGTCGTCGGGGCGGCCCGGCGTGTACGCAGCCTGTTGCGCGACGGCGAGTCAAAGTTGCGGCGTGCGACGGGTGACGGTGACTGCGGGGGGTGTCCTGTGGCGGATGGCCCGAGAACGGACGATACAATATAGGGGGGCGAGTGACGAGCGCGACGCGTATAATATGGGGTTCGAGGACAGTCGCGGAGGGATGTGACAGGAGCCGTTGATTTTTAAATGCCGTCTGCAGCTCTACGCCCCGCGACAACACGTTTTATATACAAAGGCCGTCGGTCCCGCCCCTCGGAGTCGTGTCCCACTATACCCCGCCACCGGCTTAAGGCGCCGCGTCCCGTTCCGGAGTGGCCGACACGCGGCCGTGTCTCGTGCGTGGACGCGCCGAAGAGTGATAGGGGGGGGGGAGGTGGGCGAGTGCGTAGGTATGGGCCCACCCGGGACGACCGTGGCCGCGAAGATCCGTTCTCTCCATATTGTCATGTACCGCCGCGTACTTACGGGTCCTCCGCAGGATTCGTTATTCTTTGTATTTATGCATTTACGCATTTATGTGTTTTGGTCGATTTATGCTTGTGCGAGTCGTACGTCGTGTCAAAAGTATACGGCCGGTGAGCCATATATTATACAGTCTGGGGTGACCATATTTTTAAAATCAAAAAACTGGACAACAATTACCAAAATAAATAAATAAATATCGTAACAATTGTCTAATGATTTTTTTATTAAACGAAAAAAAAGGCCATTCGTCGTCAAATTCCATTTCCGCCAAAAATTTTCTTGAATCACATATCGAAAAAACGGGATCTTACTTTCAAAAGCGGAACAATATATTTTTCCAATCAGATAGACGATTTTAATTCTATCAGAATAATGATAATACATCAATTTTAATTTTGAAAAAATACTAGAATTTTCGGTTAACACTTACGAGGTTTTCATTTAATTAGATATACTTATTAATCGTGTTTAACATTTTGGAAACTTTAAATGATTTTAATAATTATAGAATAAAATATGGCTCGATCATTGAATATGAAGAATATATTATGTACGTTCTCAAAATCGGAGCACGTGTCGTGTCGGACTATTGGAATTAGAATGAGTGGGTAGGTAGGTAGTTTTTGGCGAAAAACATGGTGATGTGGAAATCCCCTAAATCAGGTATTTATGCATATGTACGAGACGCGTAATGACGTGTGCGACGTGTACACCGTACGGTGTACATATTGTATGAGTGTGGGCCCGACCCGGGCAGATGGCCAGAAAATTTTACCCCGGGGCTCCGACTTTTTTTTTTTTTTAGATTCTAAGTGAAGAATTTTTATGTTTGTACCCCTAAAATATCTATAAGAACAAGTGCTCCGATCATTACATGTATCACTATTTTCTGGTCTCAAATTGTATCTAGTTGATACTTTGGTAGTTTTTACTAAATCAATCAAAAAATATCGATAAACACGATCGTGGTAAAAATTTTCCATAACTCCATAAATAATGATGCTGGAGGCTTGAAATTTTCATCACAAATATATATACTTAAAATAGTATACAGTGCTAAAAGTACGCCATTCTAGCTACGAGTACATACAAAAAATTTTGAAAATCGGTACGTACAATATTTTTTATTAGCCAATTACATTTTTTTTTTTTTGAATACACATTTAATTTTGTCGACATTTTGGTATGGAATATGTTTGAATTTAGAGGAAATAATTTTTAAATAAATTAAATATTTATTTTAACTGAATGGATCTATAAAATTTTCACCAAATTCGTATATTAGCACATTATGAAGGCAAAAACTTTTGAACATTTTTTCTCAATTTTGGGATACCTATTTTTAGTAATTTTCAATTTTGAGACATTTAATTCATGATAGACTTAATTTTAAATTTTAAGACCTAAAAATAGGATACAATATTAAAATAACGTCATTTTAACTACACACAAAAAGAAATTTAAAAATCGGTCGGTACAATCATTTTTAATAGCCATTACATTTTTTTTCAAAAATATGTTATATTTTGGTATGAAATGTATTAAAATTTCGTGGTATTAATAGATTTATAAACTTGAAATTTTTACCAAAAACGTATTTTTATTTCATTGTGATAACAAAAAAATTTTTGAAAATTTTTACCCATTTTTGGATTATAGCAATTTTCAATTTTGAAACATTTAATTCATAACAGGTATAACAACTTTTCTACTTTACAGGAATTTTTTTTTTTTTTTAATAATATATATTTATTGATAAAAAAATAATGGTGTTAATAATAATAATAATAAGTTAGAATAGATTTGGTTTTAAAGTTATGTTAAATTGAAACTTAACGATTTTACCTTATTTGTAAAATAAATATTTTATTAAAATAAATAAATATTTAAATATTAAAATTTTAATATTTTATATTTTAGGTTTATTTCTTTATGTTTTAAAACAGTGTTATACAGTCTAGTTTCACGCGCGTGTTCTCGGTTCAAATTCCTTTACATCCAAATAACTTTTTGCACATTTTTAAACTTTTTTTGTTCATTATATTATAATATAATAAATTAAATTCCTCGTTGCCCGGGAAAATAATTATGATTGTTCAACTTTTTTTGGGTGTAACTCGCTATGAAAGAAATATCTTTTTAACTTTAAATTACCCAAAATAACGTTCAAAATATTTAAATTTCAGTAAGAAGCGTTATCTAACATATTTTCTTAAACTTTAAAATTTTTTTAAATACAACACACTTTTTTTGAAAATTCCTGCTTAGTGCTCGCCTATGTTGTATAAGGAACCTCTGTGCAAAATTTTAAGTCTCTAGGCCCAGCGGTTTAGGCTATGCGTTGATATCTCAATTTATTTTTTTATACATTATAGCTGTAGCCGCAAGGCGTTGCCAGTAAAAAAAATTGCGTGTGTAAAATTCTCTTTGGGTGTAACACAGCGGGTGTTATAAAGCGGGTTACCCGTCGCGGATTCGCCCACGATACTTTAGTGTAGAAAGTATATGAGTTAATGCAATAAAAAATATTTTAAAAATTTTCTCAAAATATAATGTCAGCAGTAGAATACGAAAAACCCTTGTTCTTGTATTCTTAATTATCATTCATTATCATAACGAAAAAAATAATTATTTTATTGTTTGGGCTCGGTGAAAAATATATATGTATCTATCTATATCTAAATTCAATTTTTTTCTCCGAGCCCATACAGGTCTGTTGTGTTTCTTAAAACGTAACAACACTAAATTAAAAATAGTAATTTACAATTCACGGGCATAATCTGTAGAAGATAGGAAGTTGTCGCCATTCGAATTGTATGACACGAACGATGTCATTCCATCGAATATCCACATGCGAAACAATTGCAATTTGTATCTCATCGTATCTTTCTTGGTCATTAAATAAATGATAAGAAATTGATCGAAAAAGGCAGGCACCCTCTTCGATGATAGGAACAACTATTTGAGGTGTCAACAGGCTGTTTACAATAATCTCTTCAATTGACATAATAATAATAATAATAATAATAATAATAATAATCTGTATATATAAATATATATATATATATAAATCGTTACCCGGGAAATTCTAATAATAGAATAATAGTCTTTCTCCTATACCTATATATTAATATACAATTTACTTAAGTAAAATTTAGTTTTTTGTCCAGTTTAACCATTTAAAATCAAAATTTTTCAAAATACTTTCTTATTGCACATCCAGATTTTGATACAAACATACCCTGAAAATTTCAAGTCGCTAGCTATCATAGTTTAGGCTGTGCGTTGATTATGAATCAGTCACTCAGGACTTCTTCTTTTATATATACATAATAATATTATCATATTATTTTATATTATTAGTATAGTCTACAATAATTGGCAAATATATTCACCGAAGTTTCGCTTAGAATCGTTTATTTTTTTTTTTTTTTTTTTTGGAAAGAAATGATTTTAAATTCAATATATCCAGCACCAGTAGCCTATCCAACAAGTGAAGTGCTTCCACCCCCACTGATCAGCATTTTTTACTACTATCCAAGTAATATGACCTGTAAAATGTAAACTCATTGAAGCCTTTAATGACCACCGTTAATTTTTCACCAAAACGACCTCAGTGCCATTTTATAAACAGTAATCGTATATAAATATACATTTTGTGATCGAGAAAAATTAGCCAACATTTATTAAAGTATTTTAAAAATGAAAAAATATGCTCCAACCATTGATGCATTGATGAATTTATATATTTTAAAAAAAATTTAAATCGTACAAAATATAATAAATTAAAAAATAAGTAAAAATAATATACTAATTGTATAAAAGTATCCGAATTGACAACATTGTTGTCACTTGTCAGTCGTAAAGCTACTTTCCGTTCATATTTTCAATTGGATTTGTAAGTTTCGTTCCACCATTCTTATTGACTTGTGCGTGCGAGTATGTGCACTGTGCAGTATGTCATAACACAACAGTGCAATCGGGTTTATATGCAGACGTCAATGTAAATTAACGTAATGCACACTAAGTTAATTTGCTAAGGTGCGGGCTAACACAAATCTAAAATAATAAATAAATTATTAAAATTAGATGTAAAATGAAATTTTAAGTTAATGTGAATGTTATTTACTATTACTGTCGAAATTTGTGGGTCAAAATATCAATCCTAAATTGTTAGGGCGAACTGCCCTCAGGGATGTAGTGAA
Source organism: Pemphigus obesinymphae (assembly GCA_025469235.1). Lineage (NCBI taxonomy): Eukaryota > Metazoa > Arthropoda > Insecta > Hemiptera > Aphididae > Pemphigus > Pemphigus obesinymphae. The sequence continues at coordinate 126,557 of JAIPRL010000224.1, forward strand.
GTAATTTTTTTGGTGGGGCAGTGTGTTCATTTGGCCAACTGATTCCGAAACTTTTTGATTCAAAACTTTATTTTGTATGAGCAAAAAAAGGACAAATTACCTCCCTGCCCCCTTCCACAAGTAACGCCCCTGATTTCCTTACTACTCCTTTCACACATACAAGTGATTGAACCGCAGTGGTTCATCTAACAGATTGGGTAAATGATACTTGATAATCAATTTTTAAATAAAATATTAAGGTAATTACCAAAATATTAAAGTATATTTCAACATGGTTATTAATTTAGTTTCACAACTTAAAATGTTGTTGTCCCAAGTATATCCAAAGAATATTCGTAAACTATGTATAGATAATTGTATTTAGTATTTACTACTCAATCAGGATCGGTTAAGACAACTATATGTTTCTAGGCAAAACCAAATTTTACAGCTACTAAAATATGAAAAGTCATACGTTTTTTCTAAAATTTGCTGAAAAACTTTCAAATTACTAACTAAATAGGAAGGAAAATATCATAAATTTTAATTATATTAAAATAGGAAAACATTAATAAGAAGAATTTTTATAAAAAATGACGCCCCTACGAAAATGCCATTCTAGGCTGGTTCCCAGGTTGCCTATACCTTGAGCCGACCCTGAACTCAATACAATATATATCATTTATTATACATAGGTATTATAATGTATGTATATTATATATTACATTTTAAGTAATATAAAGTTATGAAACATGAATGAAAATATCAAAACTATTGTAAGTTTCAATATTATACTTATGCAAAAGAAGGTTTAAGATTCGTTTTTGGGAAAGTTTTTTTTTTTTTTTTGCTATGGTTGAGAGTTGGCCAGTCTTCAATATAAAGTAGAACACCTGGTATTTGTACATTTATATACATTTTTTGGTATAATATATGGATTGTTTTTATTTAAAAAAAAGTAATTTATATTTTAGAGTTTTAACAATTTGTTAAATAGTTTTATTGTTTTAATAATTACTCATAACATTTTCTAACTAACCCGTTGTTCTTTTATATAAGCTTAAATAAAAGTATTTTATGCAATTCGTCTGTTCTTTTGAATAATAGAAGCAATAGAAAAAAAAGTTAAATTACTATTGTTTTAATTGCTTATAGCAGTCGATTTAGTATTAGTACTAGGTTGTATAAACTCTATTCTCTACTTATAAAATGAAAAATAAAACTATAACTGGTTAATTTATCAAAGTTTCATGGTGAAGTTGGCCAGTGACATGTTTTTATTTAAATTTTTATCAAATATATATATTTTTTAATGTACTTAAAAGTACAAGTTGGATCCATATTTTTCTGAAACTCAAAAGTTTCAAAATTAAAATGGCAATGTGATATTTTAGAAAAAAAAAGTTAAAAGCAATAAACTTCAGAAAATATTACATACCTAGTGAACTTTTTAGTACCTACCTATCCCTACCTATCTAACAAATATTTTTTTATATATAGCTTGTATAATTTATAAATTTTAGGATTACATATAAATAACATTTATTGAAGGATAAATGTATCGTTGACGGTAGACGAATCGCATGTGCGACCGGGTCCATTCAGAGTTATATTTGTAATCATATATATCATCACTCTCCACAATATTTAGTTATTACATTAATTTATTTTAAGGTCTGATGATTTTGAAGATGGGTTTTGAATATCATATTTAAAATATGATATTTCAAATTATGTATTCTGTAGCGTAACTTGCCACATGTCGTATATGTACAAGTAAAAAAATTGGATAATCTTTGATAACCATAACTCTCAAATAATTTAAGTTCGATCATTTATTTTTTTTTAAATTTTAATTTGTACGGCACTCAAATATCCAAATAAAATTAGTAGGGCGGACGTTAGAATGTTATTTGAGACAGAGTATTATATATTATGTAATTGAAGAAAAATTAAAAATTATCTACTTAAGAAATCAGGGTAGAAATAATTTTTGTATAGGTACATATAATATATATTACATACCTGATGTTAATTTATTAATATTTATGTATATTTAATTTTATAACTAAATGTAATCCATGTTGGTGCGTGAAAAAATTGCCGACAGAATACAGATATTCCAAAAACAACATATTTTTTAAATTTTAAATCACAAATTTACTATTTTAATAATGCCTATATTTTATACCTATGCATATTAAAATTAAATACGGATACATTTATTTTTGGTTGAGTCCCCTTGTTTAATTTTTTTAGTGAATATTAGATTTATAGATTCAATATATTCACTAAAAAATATAGTTTACATTTTTTTCTGGACGAAAGTGGGTTTGAACACCTAAAATTCTTTGAGGTACCTACCTACGAAAATATTTTGACAACATAATAAATCTGATATAAATACAACACTTTATCTCATAGCCATAAACTTTACCGCCAACACTTACGACTTAGCTGTTGTTCGTCAACCAACAATCATAATGGTATATATGAAATGTACGAGTAAAAGTAGATATTATATTAATAGATAATTTAAATCCCGCATTTTTTAACAGGTAAACTAATAAAATGCTTTTATTAATAATATATAAATAGTTAATTTTAATCGTTTAATTAAACTTTGAATTTGAATTGGGATTTAGGGGGAAAAAAACACATTTTGGAAAAAATTTTAATTTTAACCCTGTTTTTTTTTCATATTTTTGGTGCACATGGAATCAGTATTTTTCATTTGATTATTAATTTTCAATTTGAAAAAAATTGGTTTTATAAAAGAGGTAGGTAGGTAGGTAGGTATATTATAAAACCAATTAATTTATTTACTAAAATGATTCGAAATATGAACATTTCCTAAAATAAAAAAATAAAATTAAAATTCTAAATCACCTGAAGTATTATTTTGTGTTGTCTTTTAAATGATTAAAATACTCCTGTATAATATGCAATTTTTAATCGGTTAATCAATTTGTTATATTTTGTCCAATTCTTGTTTTTCTTAATTAGAAAAACACAGAGTCTGGATTCTTTGCTGAAATGATATGACCTAAAATTAAATGTAACGTATCAATAGTCTTGTATTAATATTGATTATTGTATAGTTATTATCATTGATTATAATACGATTTACCAATAAAATTTGTAATTTTTTGGACATAATTGCCATAGCGTAAATAAGGTAATGAGGGAGCAGAAGAAGACAAATTTTAGGCCTCACTAATATCGAATAGATCTATAATGGAACTATAGATTTGACATTTTTTTTTTTTAAATCGAGTTGTACATAATCAATTTCAACGGGAATTTTTCTCAGGATATACGTTATTTTTTGTTTACTTAAAAAACGTGTAGAATATATCGTGTAAAATCGACTATTTTATTTCGGATAAACTTTAAATAATTATTTATAAAATTAAACGTAGGTACATATGCAAGTTTTTTTGCACATTAATTCACGACTAAAAATAAAACGTGTTGTTTATTTTATATAATCAGGGGTGGCTTGGTTTTTCCAAGTAAATCAAGCGTGGTATAATATGATGATACCGGCTAAGTCGAGGCTAAGTTTAGGGTGAGATATATAATATACGCGTGAACACGTGCCCGTGAGATATTACATTCAGTATTTACGAGAAAGAGGAAAACCGCGTTTTCCAGAAAACTCGCATGATCCTGCAAAGATGCGCTTGTGTTTTGTCACGTACCGTAAAAGTGGGTACCAAACTTTTTTGATCACCTATATATGATGCATAATTTGGGGTACAAACGTAATTAATCCACATTTATCATCGATACTCCCCTATCAATCAATTTTTAATCATATTTGATAAGAATTTTCAATCTATACAAAATAATGTTGGTAGGTACATAATACGATCAACAAAATAAATATAAATATAAGTGAAATTCGTTTAAAAAACTAACGATTTATATATATATCATTCAAAGCCTGGATCAACGGGTTTTTAATCGCATATAAGCTATTTCTCGGCATATAACATATAAAATATTTTTATTCTCTTTATCTGCAAAAAAAAATTACAAGAAAAATAACCACCTACCTACACGAAAATCGATTAAAGTTATAAAGTACGATTTTTTTGGGAACTATTGCTACATAGTAGGTATGTAAGTCAGGTTGGAAAGTCAGTAGTCCTAATTGTTGATAGAGTACGAATATTTCACTACATTTTTAAAATAAAATATATGATCATCAAATTCCAAAAATTATTTTAAAATTTTACGTTTTTATATATTATATGTTTATTAAACAAGAATAACAATAATTAAAGAAACGTTAACTTAAACTTCAAAGTTTATTTTTTTATAATTGCGAGTGTTTGTTCTTTATTAGATATAATTATTATTGAAAAAAAATATTTTGAATCTTTTATATCAGATAGATTGCATTTTTCTTCTGAATTTTATTGAAGGAGTGAGTTTCGAAAAAAGTGTAAATTAACAATATTTAATTAACTTTAAATGGGTAAAAGTCAATATCAATTGGAGTGGAAATTCGAAAAGTAAAAAACAACTTATTTCAGGACCGTTATCCTTGGCATCTCAAATAAGTCAGTCACATAAAAAATAATTATATTTGTTCCTTAATAAATCTGACATCAATATCACTCACAATTTAAAATATCAGACAATACCTTTTACATCACAGATAAAATAAAATAAAATAAATCACTCTGAGAAGCATGTTAAATTTCCAGTTTCTTTAATAATAATTCGTTTTAGTTAATAGTAAGACAATAAATTATAATGCCATTAATAATTTTAAAAAAATGTATTTATTCTATACTGTTTTATACTTAAGTATAGAAGTCTAAAACCAACAATATGAATAAAATGGTAAATATTGATATTTGTAATCATGGAAATGAATTGTACCTAATTTAACCGTTTGGACGGACGGACAAAACGGGATTATATCGTATTTATATTGCACTTATGTACATACGCCTAAATTGAGATACCCTATTTAAATATATTTTCAGTTAGTAAAAAAAAAAAATATCATTGTAAAATCACTAGCTTCCTCTAAAATCTAAAATTAAATTTAATAATTTATTTTTACATTTTGGATAATTAAACATTAAAATATACTTTATACACATTTCATTCGACTATTTCAGTTTCTGAATCCTGATATCCTATTCTATCGGACGTGTAAAACTATATCGATGGTCTGGTCGAAAAAAAGTAAAATAAGTACATTAATACAAATATTATGAAAACCTCTACTAGCATAAAATCATACGAAATATTAAATAACAACAAACAAATAAATAATAAATTATACCTATAGATTATTTAGATTTTATCTATACAATATACCTATAACACCTATAACATTCTCTCATAATAGATTATTCATATTTAGTTATTTATAACAACTATAATTTTACCATTTCTGTAAAAAAATATATAAAAAGATAAATTTTAATTATATAGACAGAAATATATATATATATTATTGTTTTTTCATTTTATTTTAATGTAACATCATAAATCCTAAATTTAATTCAAAAAGTAAGTACCTAATATTAATCTTTATCTTTATGAAATCAATATAGTTATAAAAAGAAATATTTGAGGCAAATATAATATAAAAATAATATATAGGGAAAGATAATAATACTATCACCCCAACAAATACATTCATTAAAAATGACATTTATCGCCATTTTTATTCACATTAATTACAGATTTTTAAGTTTTCCTTCTTTTAAAACGTTGTAATTTCTTTGAAAAATAATATTTTACAAAAAGTATATATCATTTTCTAAAAAATTTCTTCCTTTTTAAAGAATTAGTTATAGGTGTTTTAACTCTAATTTTAACGTAGATACCACATTTATTATTTTGCGTACTGTAATTTTGCTATATTACCTATTAGATGGACAGAGACAACAAATGCGGATGCGACGTCCTCCTAAGCTTATATTCTTACTCTTCAATAAAAGCATTTATTTACAAGTACTCCAATATACAATTTGAGATATATTTTTTTTCTCTAAATTATTCATTACTAATTAAATTTTAAAATATTTTATTGTTTAATGATTATATATATTTATATGCTATACTTTCAATATTATTAAACTTAGAATTGTTATGTTTATAATACAAAATAAAAACATAGATAATTAATCTTGTTTAAAAAATTATTGAAATTATTAATTTAAAAAGTATTAATCAATTTTAAGTTTTTAAAAAAAACTACATAGGTATTCAAATTTCATATAGATAGAACAATATTGGAATTATATGTTTTTAATTTTTTAGAGTATAAATAAGTATTTATATATAAGTTAAATTTAAATTTCTTTTATTCTTATTTTTTAAAGATATTTTTCTTTGTGAATTAAGAATATTTTAAATATGACATATCTGGTGATAAATTAATACACAACTTTGATGGTAATAATATTGATTAAATTAAGCTAATCATAGTTATACTCTACGTATTACTACATACAAGATAATGAAGGTTGTTAAGTATAATAAGTATATTAAATCAGTTGTATTTAATGTTTTGATTAATAAATCTAATTTAAATTTAAATGTCGAATAATCCTTAGTTTAATAATGAATGTTAAATTTTCTATAAGATCTAATGATGGGGTTTATCGATTTTTGATTACCGAAACTTTAATCAAAATCAATATACCATATTTTTAAAGACATCAACAATATGAAGATTTAAAATATTTTTATGAAACGTTAAAATATTATTTTAACGTGTTTTTTAATAACTCTGTTATTAGTAGAACAGATATACATAAAAAGCCAGTCAGCATTTCATGTTAAAAATTTAGCACATTACAAAATAAATTTACAATTTGCTAGTATAACGATTTTCTAATGTTTTTATATATTTTTTATAATAATAATTACAACCAATTTGGACATTTGCATTTGTTTAACTTCACACAAATCGTTATTTTATTTTACAATTCATGCATAATATCCTTTAAATTACCAAAGATTACAAATCCTTAGAGAAAGGTAACTTCATTTTAAAGCCAAAGATTATAAACATTTTAATTGTACATTTTAAATATTTGAAATATGAACTGCATAGTTTGGAGACTTAATTTGTGAGCCAAACTCTTAGTGAGATTCAACCAAATAACAGTAAAGTGATTTTATTTTGAAATTGAACTGAAGTTCTATTTAAAAAACCAAGCATTTTAAAGGCTTTGTTGATAATTATCTTAAAATGAAAATTAAACATAAAAATGAAATATGAAATTTAACACGATTTAAACTATAAATAAAGATTATAAAAATTTAAATTTTACAAAAACAAAATATATTTATGACATTTATTTGTTTGTCAAATACCCAAATATAAATAAACATCATTATTATTAATATAATATTAAATTATTAATGTTCTTTTTATATAAAATAATATAATATTTAATAAAAATGTTTATTTATGTATCGGTATAAACCTGCAGTTTCCTATACGGCACGCCATGCCGTATAGTGTGTATAAAATATGATGTTGATATATGTTCCAAGCATAAATCTAATTTTTCACGCAGTTTTCGAAAATATAATAATAAAATAATAAAAAAATTAAAATTAAAATGTTTATGATTACATTATATAATATATTGCTGTATATATTATATAGAATCGAAATTAATATAAACAAACAAATGTAAAAATGATTAGGTAATGAATGATTATTATGAATAAACATATTGAACTGAATAAATGAAAAAGTATTTTTAATAGTCGAATTAATAATCGATCAATAGATAATAGATCAATAAATTCGATTTAAAAGCTTAATCAAGAAACATGATAATCGTTCATTCATTGAACTTTTTTCGAAAATAATAGGTACATAACATTTGGACATAAAAACATTATTTTTGCAAATTTATAATTTAAATAAAAAAAAAATGTTCAAATACGTTTTACTTTTTGGTTATTTTATTATCCATATGAATATTAAAGATTGTTAATATTTTCAATAGTTGTTTAAAAAAAAATGGATATTTATTTAATCTATTAATACAGTGACTATATATAACTAATCATTTTTTGCCTATTACATATTATATGCATTCTATTTTTAACATCTCTAATTAGTACATCCTTCTGTATATAGTTTTTCTACTACCTATTAATTTATTTATTTTTTCAGTAACAATGAGGGACAAGCATTTAATCCTTATATGATTATATATTTTGAAAAAAGTTTTGATTATATCGACCAGTGAAAGTTGTTTGAAAAATGCACTGAACACATGCACATGCACAACCGAGTCCGCCAAAATTGGTTTTTAAACCGGAGACTTCTGCCGTGCACATTGTAATATTCGTTCAACCGTTCACCCGACTGCGTATTTATATAGGTAAACTCGTTTCGTTGCAGTCCGAGAAAAAGTTTGATTATCGGAACGGTGATCGAATTCGATGACAGCGTCGTAGGCGACGTGTTCGAACCGGAAACGAACACGCGAAACGCGTCTGGTCAGAATAATGAAAAATCGGCGTGTTTATACGATTGCGCCGCCGAAAACGGTTATCGGCACTTTATTAGTCGAAAACTATAAACAGAAACTAAAGACGGAAATGCCATCTCAATCATAATATAATGGAAGGATGCTGAAAATGATTGGACCGAGAAACGAAACGTACCGACAAAAAATCGTATCGATCGCCCGGTAGAAAAAAAAAACCCCAATAAATTGCAGTGTTTTACAGGTGGTAAACGCGACACAAATCACGATAATATGTAGGGCGAATTGTCAAAACCGCAGTTGAATTGGGTGTGCACACTTTCGTTTCCGGTGTATAGATGACCACCGTGAGCTGCACATGCACCGACGACCCAAAAAGCAAGACTACGTCGTCGTCAACGTTCGGTTTGAAAATCCGAGCAAATATATTGTGCATGCGGTGCACTTTATACAAATCTCATGGTCACAGTTTCATTTATGCGCATATTCGTATTTCGATCAACAATTATTGTTGTATTATGCCGTATACCTTCTCTATATTTTGTGCACGTTTATTGTGGTACACCTATACATAGTTTCAAATTGATGTTTTGTTCTCATATTATTGCTTTGTTGATTTATATTAGATATTGAGCGAAGGCGAGAAATGTATTTTGGTTTTATAATGATGTTTTTTTTTTTTTTTTTTTTTTTAGGGTATAATAAAAAAAACAAAATTTTAAATGTAATGAACTTTTTTGGTAAAATAATTATTTTTATTTGGTGATTTTTAGTTCCCCCCCCAAAAAAAAAAAAATTCGTTTACTAATTAATAATGGGTTTTATTAAATATAAAACCTGATATAATTATAGTAGTATTTGTCATTGGTTTTAAATAAAAACTGCTTTTTATAACGAACAATTTTCATAAATGGAAAAATATCAAATAAAAAAAGTATTATTTTTAGCTATGCTTACCGATTTTTTTTTTTTTTAAATCTTCTCGATCACATTCGATTTTCGATTACATTATTACATTGATTTATCATTGTTTTTAAATTTAAAAAAAAAAAATAATAATAATAATACACTATTTTGTCTGAGAACCGATATGGACCAACTTCTATCATCTGTAACTGAGCGGCTTTTTATTTCTGTAGTTCTCCAGTGAGATAAAAAGTTTTATATTTTTGTAGTTTGAGCTAGTAACAAGGATCGAAGATAACAGTTTCCCATGTACCTACTTATATTGTTTCAAAACTGAAAAAAAAAATATTTTTGGCAAATGATTTATAGAACGTAATTATGACATTTCAAAGGTATGTATAGAATAAGATGGTACATAAGCAAAGTATATACCTGTTCTCTCCTTTATGAAATATTTGAACGGAAGTACATAATAATATAATATTTATACGCAGAGAGAAAACATAAACAATGAGGCAAGTACAAAAAAATAAAATATAACTAGACAATTTAATTTCATGGTTCATTAACAAATTATGCTTAGTACCTACTACACTTAATAGATATTGAACATGCTATTACTGTCTACACAAAAACGTAGAAGATATAATAATAATTCTTTGTCAAGTTGGTAATTTGATTTTTTTGAGCCAACAGTTTTACTTTTTATTTATCATTCTGTAAACATATAGGTAAATAAATCATGAACTATACACAATATCAAATATTATAGCTACTCGCATGCTTACACATCCTTTCAGGTTTTTATTTTTAAACGTAATTTGTTTTTTTTTTTTTGGGTGGGTTATAAGTGTCTAAAAATGACCAAAAGTTTATGAAAGTAAAATGAAATATTATAACATGGTCGATTAAAAAAAATATATTATAATAAATTTTCGATTCTGTTAATTATAGTCCGTTGAACACAAACAATTAAAAAATGTTCACGATAAGTATACCACATATATATAGGCCGTATTTAGAAAATCACATTAACTCTGGGTAGGGTTACCATACTCGTATTTCATTTCGAAAAAACCGGAACAAAAAATAACACTATAATTTTAAGCAAAAGTACCACTGTCCCCTCTACTTAATCAGTTTTTCTTGGTCTACTCTCTAACAAATATAATACTTTTTCTGTTAACAACTTTTTAACCTGAATACTTGATCTAATCTGTCACGTGATCCCATTTTACGATTGAATATTAGGTGAGGAAAGTTATTGAAAGGTTGCCGCACACCGGATTGGATCGGAAGGGAAAAAATAATTTAACATAATTTTAAATGAGGCCCCGCACACCAGATTGGGGGGGGGGGCTATTCTCGAAAGTAACGTAAGAAACGTATAGTATATAACGTATATAATACGTACCAAAGTGTACGTAAACCGCCATTTTTGCGTGTATTATATTAAAAAAGCGTATTCTTGAATTGTTATTGAATATTACGTTGTCGTAAATATTCGTAGTGTTTGCCTATATACCATTCGATGAATATGTACGTACGTTTTATTATCAAAAAATCCATTTCTTTTATATATAATAAATACGTACCTACTTATACTTATAGTTTCTTGACATTTTTAAATGCGAATAGATATATACAGTGTACATCTAATAAAACGATGGCTTTGGAAGAATTCGAACAACTTATCGCTTTACGGGAAATTCGAATTGGCAGAGTTAGAAGCTGTAGAAAATCATCCCCGTCGATTTTATACAGCCCAAAATACGCTTGAAAGTTATTTCATTGAATAACTATTTTTTTTTTTTTTTTTTTTTTTTTTTATTCCATTTTTATAATCATATTTACTTTTTACCATGACAAAATATAGATAGATATCATCACAGATGTTTGATACGCACAACCCGCTAAAATATTTCTTCACCGCACTTGTGTTGTAGTTCACCACTTTTTATTGGCCAATGTTATCTTATGTATTCTTCCCTGTATTTACTTGTTGATTATTTAATAGTACACATATAATTTTAATAAATTATATTTGATATTATTTATTATAATCTATGTTTATGTGTTTGTTTACTTAATCACCATCAAATCCTAATGGCAAAATATTAGACCAATGAAAAGTGATGAACTACGTTATATACCGGGTGAAGAGGAGATGCACACTCGGGGAAAAAATTTGTCAACTGTGATAATACCTATCTATTTTGTCATGTTTTTTACTTTGTTTGCGAAAACTCAGTATTGAAAGTATCACTTTAACTTCAAGTAGATAAAGATTAAAAATGTTAGTTACATAAGTCTATTTTTAAATTACTTTTAAAATATAATTAAATATTTTGAATTTGTTTTATTTCTATTTTTCTTAAAATTTAATAAAAATTGCCTATAAAGAACTCCTTAAAAATCAACTGTGTGACGTCCTCATTATAGGAAAAATATAATTCTGGAATAAAAAATACGCAAAAAGTTGTAATTAGACTTTTTAGATAGTATCTGGTGCTTGTAAAATGTAAAATTAACTTTGTTAGACTGTATTCTAAAGTTGTTGGATATTTTTTTTTAATTTTTCAAAATTAGGTGCTTATTTGTGTTTGCAAAAGTTTTACTACAAACTTTAAACATAAACAACTTTTGATCTATTTTCCAACATTTTCCAATAATTATCCAATCATATGAAGTTGATGTATATATGAATGTTGTTTGGTCATTAAAAAGTAATTTTCTAGCACATGGAATGCTGGGCATGAATCTGGCACTACAAACTTTAAGGCTGAATAACTTTTAAAATATTTTCCAACAATGTCCAACAAGACCGAGTAGAGTTTGTCGGAATGGTTTTTTTAAGTTGTACTAATTTTGTAGTGCCAGCTTCGCGTAAGTAAAATCATTTTATTAATCATTTTTTTCGGTAAATTGATTTACCTGCGTATACATCAGAGTTCTAAAAGGAAAAATCGTTCAGAATGAAGGGCATTCTCCATCGTTCAATTGTAAAATACTGAAATTACATATTTAGGCACTCTTATTAGTTATTGCCTATGTAGTTTATACAACTGTGAGTTAATATATTAATATATTGTATATAAATACAAGATAAATACAATTTGTGCCTTTATGGCCTAACATCATTAGTTTTATGAGAATTTTTTTTTTTAATTTATCTATTCAATATTAAATTTTTTATCTTAATAAAATATAATTTCTAAAACTGAATATACTGCTATAGAAATTAAAAGCAGTAGTCTGTATAGATACATACTCGTAATTATAATCAAAGTTATTTCGTCATCCATACCAATGTATTTTCATGTGTTAATTTTTATAATTTTGTAAGTAGCTATATTGACACTACATTATATATTATGTATTCGTCGTATAATTATCTTATATACCTATAATATAATATTGTATAATTATACCTGAATATTAAAATTAAAATATTAACGTTATTTTAGTTTTTATTTCATAATTACTAATTGGAAATTTAAAAAAGCTAAAATTATTACTATTTTATATTCATATTACTTTATTTGTTCTGCAACTGTGCTACTTAAAATTAAATATTATTTTATGAAAAAATAAAAATTATTAAAAAAATGTAATTAAGATAACCTTTTTTAAATTATCTAGATAGAATAATGGTTATTCATTTATCTAGAAAAATATGTATTCAGATATATTGAACATTGACTACATAATAATAATTAGGCATATACTTACCTAATAAGGTAATAGGTAAATAAAACCTAAATAATATTTAGTGATTATTATTTTTAAATTGTATTGAAAAAAAAAAAAAATTATTTTTATAAATAATCATATGAGAGTATCTTACCATAAATATATGTAAGTACAGGAATATTTGAAGACCGAGCAAAAAGGAAATGTCCTGAATAAATATGTAAAGAATAATAAATCGTATTGTAAATATATTTTTTTTGGTTCTTTTCACACGTATTTTAAGCCAACACCTTGGATATGAAATCTAATTATAGAAACTTACAAAAAATGTCAATATTTTCTTTGCAATATGAAACTTCAAATCTAACCCATATCTTAAGCTAATATTATATTCATAAAAAAAACTGAAAGCAACATATATACATGTATCAAACAAAAATGAAATCTCGTTCGAAGTTTCCTGCGAAATTGAGTTAAACAATCTTGGATATCAGCATATCACTAACAAATATGATATAAATGTACAAAATTAATAATCGAATGACTTGTGCATGATACGTGTACATTAGAAACAAAAATTAAAATTGTTATAGAAAATTACAGTTAGCAGTAAGTTTTATTTTAATTCCTAACTGACCTAACTGACATATGTATATATGATTTATATAGGTTTTTGGACGAAAGGAATTGAGTAAGAGCTTTTGAGTGAAGAGCTTTTTGATAGAAAATGTATTCAATTTCGTATTTTAAATAGATCATTTTTCAATGTAAAGAAAAAACTACCGAAATTATCAAAAATTGTTTTGAATTGGAGAATTATAATATTAGAAATGTTTTTTTATAATAATATATACCTAGTAATTTTATAATACTCGTCGGTTATTTTATATTATTATTTTAAATTTCGATAATAACATTAACGTTTGTAGTCTATGACTAATATCTTGCATTAACACATTAATTTATTGTACATTAGTGGTAGACGGCAGTGGCAGTTTAATTTGGGGAGGAGGTAATTAGGGTTACTAGCCCACCTCAACTTTATTAATACTATCAAAATTCTATATATATATAATATATATATATATATTAAACAGTTTCCTATTGTAACATTATTTTTATTTTTGGTCTTAATAGCTGATTCCTACGGTAACATGGTTTAAGGAAACTATTTAATTTGTATCTATTTATTTATTTACTATTTAATTTTTGTTTTGTTAACATTTGTTTACATTGTTAACACAGCGATGGGTCTATACAGTTTTATCCTTAAAAATCCTCAATTTTTATATTTCAAATGTTATTAAAACTTATTATGTTTTACTTCATTATAAAAGAGTGTTTATTCTAATACTGAATTTATGTATATATATATATATATATTATTTGTTTATTTAATATTATTAATTTTTTAATTTTTTCAATATTGAAATTTATGCTATAATGATAATATTCTAAGACGTACTTAACAAAATTAAATTTACGAAATTTTAAAAGATACAAAGATTTTTTTAAATTTTATTGTTAAAATTTGATCTTTGTATAAACATATAAACTTGAAAAAAAATTATAAATACCATAACTATCATAATTGTAGATAGAAGATTTATTTGAAAATTTTTAATTTTAACCCTTTGTATCATAGTGATGCATTTTTGAAACCACGTTTTAATTTTTTTTTTGCGCGGTCCATCGTTGTGGTGTAGTATTGAAACCACCTTTATTTTTCAATTTGGTCATACTTTTATCGCGAATATTTCTTTTTGAGGATTGATTATGACATTTTGATAAGAAATAATCGTCGTTAAAAGTGACTGATCGATCATTAAAGCAACGTGTTTACTTCTTCATTGAAATTATATTTTTTCGTTCAACAATTGATATATTATATATTAATATATATATTATCAGTAAGTTATTTTACATTACCTATTGTCATAGTGATTTCTATGGTCAACCACCTCACCCCTTCCACAATTTTGGAGAAAAAAGTTTTTTTTCCCATTATTTAATTTCTATGGGTAATAATTAAGAGAAAATTACAAACATTTTGACATCCAATGTCTTTTACTTAATTCGTGACACAAAGGGAAGGGTAGATTTTTAAAATTATTACTATTGTTATTTAAAATATTAGCAAATTTATCTGATAAGAAATTATGGTATTTCATAGAACAATTGCATTATTACTAGATGGTAAATTAATAGAATTATGTATTTAATTTTAATTTTTTTGATCATGTTTACATCAAAATTAATTATTCCTTTATTATTTATATTAAATTAATTTTTATAATTTGATTTTTAAGTAGAACACGTTCGAGTCTACATATTATTGGATTAAAAAAAGAAAATATTTGTGAAAATGAATACCTATAGTTAGAATAATTTGGAATAATCATAACAGTTTTGAGTAGATTCTTTATATATAGAAATTAAATTTATTGTTAGAGATATTTTTAATAAGGTATAAAAAGTTAATTTTATTAGTTATTTGTGTTTCAAGTGTATATTGAATTTTTTTTTATTAACTTCCTTTAAATTGCTAATCATAATTTCTGTCTGTATATTTGTATCTTTGAATACGAGTATAATGCAAATGTCATAAATAATAATAATAACCA
The DNA here is from genome assembly GCA_025469235.1 of Pemphigus obesinymphae. Taxonomy (NCBI): domain Eukaryota; kingdom Metazoa; phylum Arthropoda; class Insecta; order Hemiptera; family Aphididae; genus Pemphigus; species Pemphigus obesinymphae. The sequence continues at coordinate 142,251 of JAIPRL010000224.1, forward strand.
AAGAAATATGATTCTATGTATTGTTTATATACATTGTAGGTTAATTTATAAATCGATTTATAATTTTGCATGTATAATTCAGAAAGTGTGGTACTTTAAGGACTATCCACGACAACAATTATTTTGGGAATACTAATTTTCATCATATTCGACATAATTAATAATTTTAATCAACTGTAATGTTAACGGAATGAATTATTTTTATTAATTTCTTTATTATAAATGCTATTATATACCTATTATGTGTAAATTTATCTTTAATGTTTTTATACTATTTAGTATTTATTTATAACCTAATGATGACTTATGGTTGAAAATAGTTACCCACAATACTTTTTCAAAATACTCTAGGCACATTTTTATAATCATTTTAGATTAGATTTTAGATTCTAAACCGAAAGAGTGATCAAAAGTTTTATGTTTAATGTTTATAATTATTATTTTTATTTTTGTTCATATTTTTTTAGAATTGTTTGATAAACGCATAAGATTAAATAAAAATATGGCCAAAAAATGAATTATAATGGTTATTTTAAATATTGTTCAGTATTATAATATTGTAGAATAATTCAATTCACCGCCCGCGATATTGTATTGGATGAGTGAAGTACCTACTAACTAACCTACCATCTACTTTAATGATTAATTTAATGAAATAAAATTATATCTATAATAAATATAAATTAATATTAAAATACAATTTATATTAATTTATATAGTAATTAATCTATTATTTTTAAACACATTTTTTTAGTGGTTATTTGTATTTAATATTTATGCATTTCATTTAATTCTTCAAATATAACAATAACAATTCTCGACATCAACTAAGTAAAAAAAATTTATATTATTGCATAATTAATAATCTTTCGAAAAGTAAAAATATTTTTTATTTCTTAAATTATTATGTTTAATAATTTAAACATAATTTAAGCTTTAAAATAAGCTTAAAAATTAAATGATATTTAAAAATAAGGTGCACTTTGCTCGTCGGTTGTCAGTAAAGGCGGAGCATTTTATGGATTATGGTATAGGATACTCTTGGTGGGTATATTGCATTTGAAAGCACTGATAAATCATTACATTAAAAAAAAAAAGATTCTGAGCGGAGCTTCGGCATACTAAACATTATTTAATATTAAGTAGACGCCAAACACGAATTTTAATGGATATTGTATAGGAAATTTTTATTCAATTTTAAGAAAAATTTATGACATAATGTTTTTTTAGAATAGCATGATTTAATTTAAGTACATAACTATTACTGTCAAATATACATTTTGTACATTTCATTTAAAGTTTAGTTCCTATTTTGGTTTTTGAAAACTAAAAAAATATTTTAAAAACTCTTTGATTTAATTATTGTATATTAAAATTCTCTATATAATAGTAACATAATTAAGCAAAAACATAACATACAGTTAAAAGCAACCGTAAAAAAAATGTGACCTTCTCTATATTATAAAATATAATATTTATTTAGAATAGCTTGATAAGTACATAAATATTACTGTTACTATATATTTAGTATATATTATTTAAAGTTTAGTTCTTAATTTAGTTTTTGTAAACTAATAAAATATTGTAAAAACTTTTCCAAGTCGATGTAATGGTGTATTTTACAATGTGTATTTAGTAGGTATCTATTCATGTAGTTTTTGAGAATATACATTTATATTCTCGGCCGTAAATTTGAGATGGATAATTATAAAATTGAAACCTTTTTTGATATGAATTAAATATTTTAAAATTGGTTAGATATTCATAATGTATTACTTATAAAATAAAACTTCTTCTTCTCCTTTGCCTTCTCTCCCAACTATTTTATGTTGGCTGCTTAACATTCACTTAACTCCCGCGTCTTCTTCACTTAACCCCATCTTCTTCATATCACTCACTATCACATCTTTTACCTCTTTTTCGGTCTTCGTCTTCCCCTATATTGGTCAACATACATTTTCTTTACTAATTTTACTGCCTCTGGTCTCTTTCCTTCTTAATAGATGCCCGAACTTCTTTCCACTTCATCCTTCCACACTTAATTCTGTATTTTATGTCCTTTTCTAAACACCCATATTTCTGTATAACGGACCCCAAATACTAGAACCTCTCAACCACTTCCACTACATCCCTACTCAACTTTTTCTCCTCACTTCTCTATTCTCTCTCTGTTTCTTTTCACGAAAATTATACTCTAAATATTCTGTTTTACTCCTACTAATCCTTAGTCTTTTACTTTCAAGAATTTACCTCCACTTTTCATGTCTATCATTCGCTTCCTCAGGACTCTCTCCTATCAGCAGTATATCATCTGCAAACAGCATGCGCCATGGTACCTCACCCTGTACATTCTTTGTAATTTCATTCATTACCAGGGAAAATAATTAAGGCTCAATGCCCAACCCTGGTGTACTTCCAATCTCTGACCCTAAATTACTCAGTTCCTCCACACAGACTCCTCAGTCTTGTACTCGCCCTCTTCATACGTCATGTCTTCAATTACACATAAATCTTTGGATATCCATTCATTAATAAAAAAACAATATAATTTATTATTAATAAGCTATTTTAAATACTATTAACGAATAACTTTACAGTGTACCAATAATTATCAATTTTTATAATTTAAAATTACACCCTTTTAGGACTTAGAAACTTTGAAATCTATACATAACCATCATTTTAAAAAATAATAATAATCAACGTGAATCACTAAATTAAATATTCGATGTAAATATCAAGATTTTAAAGTCATTATTTTCGAAATTACACAGGAAAAACAATCTCGATTTGGCGAAATCATAGTTTTGTCATTTTTTGGTAGTTTTTCCTTACACATTAAAAAATTATTGAGAAAATCGAAAAATAGCCACTTTAAAGTAGCCTCTAGGTGAAATTTACTACTAAAAACAGGGTGAGATTGTAAATATCGAAGAACTGGTCGAAAACTTTTTACATAAAATAAATATCATTGTAAAACGCTCAGAATTTAAAATAGTATGTGAACTTCAGATAAACCGAGCATTATTATAAAACTTATAAATTAAAAATAATAGATTTGAAATAATTTTGTAATTTTTTATCTATAAAAACATTAATAACTTTCATCCATCGATACACTTTTAAAAACTTTTTTCCATGACTACGTCACCAAATTTATTGTTTCACACTCAACGAATATAATTTCATTTTATAATTCTTTTAATCGGAATTCAGTCATAAGTGAAATTAACTTTTTAAGTATAATATGTGTTTACTATTTTTTCTTGATGAACCTATAGTCTAATAAATTTTTCATACAGGTACATATATTTGATTTCGTAAGTTATATATAAGTAATATAATATTATTTTTAGAGTTAATTTAATGGAAACCTAAATATATAGTAATAAAAAAATGTGTAGGATTCAAGAATACTTTTATTTTTTAATATACAATTTTTAATAGAATGACTCGCCCCCGATATTTAGAGGATTCTATATAGGCAATTTTAAAGACATTTAAAAAGAATAAATAATCTATTAAAGAAAAATGCTTAAAAGTAAATGATTTTAAAAATAAATTATACATGATACCATCGCTATAATCATTTTTGTTTTAGAGTATTTATAAAAACAATTTTCAAATATTACTTTTACATTTCTCATTTTTAAAAGCTACATAAAAGGATGAAACAAAAACTAAATTTAAAAAATACCACATTACCCAGCATCTTATATATATGTAGTTGAGTTTTGATAATATGTGCTTTTTTATACATATGATATTTGTTAAAACAGATAATTTATTATTTTCATTTTAACAAAAAAAAAAAAATCTAAATCTTGAAAAAATTAATGTATTCAAAAACGATTATTAATTATCAATCAGGGCACTAAATAACAATGTTATCTAACATATTATACATGTTCTTGCATTTTTAATATTCTTACAAATTTATGAAAATGAGAAATGAAAATACAAATTTTCCATTAAAAATTTGTATAAGTATACTAAAATGGTGGTATAAAATAAAAATGTTTAATATACTTTTAATACATTAAAAAAATACATATTTTTTTATTCTATAACGTGTATTGGGGTCCGATTTCGAAGTAACTAAGTATATATATTGTGTGTATATAATAGGTATCTACTAGTTTAAATACTTTTAAAAAATCATCCGATCCCATGGATGTCCTAAATAAATGATTGTAACAAATTAAAATGATTAAAATAATGTTTACACGTTTAACATTTTATTTAAACAAATGTTTCTTTAACTAGATAAATCGTTTAGTTTCCTTTACTCGACACCGATTATATATTTTTATATAGTTTATGTATACCTTATACATAAACTATATATATATATTTATTTTCAAAGGTGGACATTATATACTTTAAACTTAATTAAGTTTAATAGTTAATCTATTTTTTAGCTTTTCTACTCAACTAGTTAATTATTCTTGACATTAATTATAAACTAATATAACTAATCAATTGTGGTGGTTTTGCGAACAATTTGTTCGTTATAAGTATTACATATTTTAATCGAAATTATTAACAGATATAGGTACCTAGATACTGAATATTTACAAAGGTAAAATGTGGACTTATTTACACTTTGGTGAATAATTTTTTAAACATAATTTATTTAATGGAAAATAAAAAATGAACTTTTATTTTACACACCTTAGTTATTTTTTTCTTCCATTTTAACTTTAAAATAAATTTAATTTATCTTTTGTTAACTATAACTACTAAATATAATATATAATAATATATTATGGTTAATGCAAAATATTGCTTATATATTTATTGGTATGTGCAAACATTTTTATATTATCATTCTATCTAATACTCGTAAAGTTTTATAATAATAATAATAGTAATAAAAATTGATTTAATAAAAACATTAATGTATATTTAAAAATTGATAGTGTTCACGTAGACCTCCGTAAATGATATTCATAAAATATGTTTTCATTTGACATGAAACTGGCGTACTTTTACTACCGCAATCTGGCGTCTAAACAATGTCAACAGTGTCATACACGTATATATATTTTACTTTACACTTACAGATTAATAGACCTGCATAAAAAATGTAAATGCTATCTAAAACGTTATCTTTTCGTTGCATTTCTTAGAGATTTTTCTCTGACATAATAATAAATTTCCGGCGCCTTGCATTCAACAGAAACTCGTTATTTTTTCATTGCTTGGCCGTATCGAAATCATAAAGCTTTCAAACACTGTATATTATATTATATTAAACAGAATGCCATTTTCAGAAATATTATATATATTTTTTTTTCAATTACCGTTTTTAATTATTCAAATTGTTACAATTACAACATATCTTATAGTAGAAATCGAAATGTCCATAGCGTGAAAAATAATATTTACTAATTAACACGAAATTTTTTTAATGAAAATCGATAGAAATAATAAGGAAATAAAATTACAAATATTGCACAATGCAATTAAAAATATATTCACAAATCATAATGTTTATTTTTTAAGGTCTTGCTGTGCAATAGCCTACACTAGGGGTCTTCAAAGTTATTTTTATTCGAGGGCCATATGAAAAATTAAACACACTTAGCGGGCCAATAGTATATAAACACAAATTATTTTTAATCTAACAGAAATATAATATATACAAGAATTGTAATATATATATTTGATTTATAATTGTATATAGTTTGTGCTTACAAAAAATCCAATTTCAAAACCCATTTACGATTTGCTAGGTAGGTAGTAAAAACAATGGTAAATTATTTTCAATTAAAAATACTTCGATTAAATTTATTTCTTATCTCAAAAAAATCGTGATAAAAAACATTGCTGAGCCATTGAACTACTATAAAATATGGTATATTTAGGTAGACAGTTTTTATTTATTTCAAAAAATTTTGAAAACTAAAAATGCTGTAGTGAGATATTACACATATTTTTAGATTTTTTATCGTCCATTGGAGGGGCAGTTAAAACGTGTTGGAGGGCTGTAGTTTAGAGACCCCTAGCCTACACTCAGTGTTTGGAACATTCATTTTAAAATAGAATGCATTCACTTTCACATTCATTGGAGTTTAAATTGAATGCATTCACATTCATAATTCATTTTTTTCAAAAAGAATGCATTCACATTCACATTTATTAAATCAAAAATGCATTCATTGCATTCAAAAAAAAATATATATATATTTTAAGTCAAAATTTAGCAAAATAAAGTAAGAAACGTGTTGAAAATTTTATGCTGATCTTAATAGGAGTTTAAACTCCTTATTTTAACCTTTAGGTCCACAGTTCTCATTTCGAGTAATGCAAAATTCTGCATTATTTTCGGTTATAAACAAAAATAGTATGTATGAGTAATGGGTATAACTTCATATTAAACAACAACAACAACAACAACAATAATATTAATACCTATATCACATTTGTATTAAAACAATTAATACACAATTCAAAAATGAATTATTTACAATATTCATATAACAAAAAAAATAATTAAATATAATTACAATAAAAAAACATAAAATTACATTGTGACATTATTAACAAAAGACGGTCATCAATATGAATAAGGAAAGGAGAATTTAAAATATATATATATTTTCAATGTAAATAATTATACGCATTCATTTGCATTCACATTCGCTAGTAAAATGAATGCATTCACATTTATCATTCATAATTTATAAATTGAATGCATTCGCATTCATCATTCACGAAAAAGGAATGCATTCACATGAATGCATTCATTCCAAACACTGCCTACACTATAATATACTTACGTAAGCCGACCACTCAAATTACACGATTTATTCAAAAGTAATTATGGTCCTTTTATTTGTACCTACTATAGTACCTATGCATTTTATAGTAACGCGTAATTTGATAAGAATTTAATTTAAAAATGTACAATTAAAAAATAACAATTTAAATGTTATTCATTTATTTTGGAATTAATTTAATTTAAACATGGCTTGCAGAATTATTAAAAGTTCCAAAAGAATAAAAATACTAGCTCCCCACGATTGTCATCTCTCCTTATGTTTTAATACTTTAATTTCGATTTAATTAACACGTACAAGAAAAAAGTTAAAAACATAAAATTTAAAAAAAAATAATAATAATTAAGGGACTAAAATCAAATGAACATTTAATTGTCGAAAAACGTACACTATAAAAATCTAAAATATACAGTATAAGTTAGAAAAATAAAATAAAATATAAATATAAAATTATGCAAATTATTGACCGCAAAAAAAAAAAAAAAAAATAGTAAAATAATAATAAATTACATATGTTAATATTAAAATGTTAGGTACCTATGTGAAATTAAATATCGAATCGTCGAGGAGATACAGATCAAATTCTAAATTAATTTACTCGTATAGGTATTTGGTTAGCCCGGAAAATGGATTAGTCGAGAAAAATATTCAACTATTCTTCAATTTAAATAAAAATTTGAATTTTAACGCACAATTAATTTTTTTTAAAGTTGAGTTCCAATAATTTTATTGCGAAATAAAAATTAAAATAAATTAATTAAAAATTTTATGACGAAAAAAATGATTGAAAAGTCATTATAATAAATATATAATTTATTAAACAATTATATAATTAGTACGCAACCATCGGTGGATTACGTTTGCCTCTATGTACATTGATATGTTTAATTTATAATCACATATATATATATATATATAATCCATGGTTTAAAATAATTTTGTCGTGTACCGGCAGACATTCATAATATATCTACGTTAATTTCGTTAAATTTTTTTTATTTCTTTTACCGCCAATCGATAAAGTCACAGATAAATTATCTATAATATGGATAAAATAGGTATAGTAATCGATAGTGGAAAATGTATTTCACCGACAATCCGTAATATGTATATTATGTTTAACAGTCATACGTATGTATGTATCTATGTACAATAATATATATATCTATGCCACCGGAATATTATTATTCTCACCGTACACCTCGATGACTAGACATCTGTTTTTTTTTTTTTTTTTTTTTTTTTTACCAATATTATTCTATTATATATATATTCTTTAATGTTTCCAAAACGACAGTATTTTGTTTATTCGTACAACAACGATCGAGTGACACGACGGGCTCCGTTTTCAGTTACAGTCCGTTTCGGGAATATCACGGTGACGACGACGACGACGACGACACAATATATACGGCATAATATGCAGCCAGCGATGGCCGCGGTCGACCGGCACGGCAACGAGATGGCGAATATTACCGCGCGGGACGTAGACTTGATCGGCAAGGAGTTCGCCGACAAGTATTACGACGCGTTGGTCGCGAAATCGCACTACGTCGGCGGGCTCGATCAGTTTTACAATCACAAGTCCAAGTATCTGTTCGTGCAACACGGACGGCTACCGGATTACGTTGTACGGGGCGTGGACGAAATCGGCCGATTTATCGTGCGGATGAAATACGACGAGTGCACGCTGAAAATCGAATCGACCGACACGATTGAGATCCGACCGAACCGGTACACCGTGCTGACCGTCTGCCGACTGGCCCGGCTCGGTGAGCCCCGCCCGCGCAAATTCGTCCAGTCCACCGTCATCAGGTACGCCCCGTCGTCCGATAAAACGTTTTCCATCGTCGGGACCGTGTTCAAATTCGACGACGGGATTCACGACGACCACGTGTTCGGGTCGGCAACGGAAACAGTTCCGGAAACTCGTCCCGTCCATCGTAACGACGACCGGAAAACGGTTGTTGACACCGTGTGCAACAGTACTCACGGTGACCGGATAATCGAAATGTCCGAAATCGACGAGTCCGAAAAAACGGTGACGGAAAACAGTGCCGATTATCATCACGAAAAGCTTGTGGACACATTAGCGGTTTCCAACGGGCAATTGCCGATCGAACAGAAACGAAAAATCAATAATCAACTGGTTGCCGTGAAGGACGGTGCGACGGATTTGATCAATGAATCAAAAAAGTGTATAGAATCTCCTACAGCGATTGTCGATACTTTAATAATGCCGATTATACCGAAAACTAAACAGAAAAAAAAGTCCCGAAATCAGCCGATATTCGTTAAGGACACTGCGCCGGACACGCTCGAGGACTCAAAAGGTTCGATAAAAAACCGTACCGATCCTCCCGAAAAATGTATCGACGTTTTAGTAATTTCCGGGGAATCGCAGACGGAGCAGAAACCAAAGGCGAATAATCGTCCAGATACCGTAGATGACGTTTTGACCGTTAAGGAACTGAAAGGATCGGTACAAAACCAAATCGATTCTCACGAGAAAAAAAACGTTGATACTTTAGTCGTTTCCGTGGAATCCACGACTAAACTTCAGAGGCCAAAGAAGATTATACAATCGATCGCTACAAAGGATATTCCTAAGGACTCAAATAGTCCGATCCGAGGAAATTGTCCGGCAGTCGCCATCGCTCAGTTGTATGTTGGTGGATTATCGAAACTAGTCGGAATCGATGTATTGAACACCTCATTTGGGCGATTCGGTAAATTGACCAACCTTGTCATACATAAAAGTCCCAAAAGGAAAAAAGGCCGTTCGGAACGTCGGATCTTCGCAATCGTTCAATTCGAAAATCCCAATATAGTGGACACTATAGCCAAGTTAAAGACAGTATTGTTGGATAACGGTGATAAAGTTACTGTTGAGAAATCAATTAGATAAACCAATTAGTCCCAAACATCATATATTGATCGAATGCGTATATATATATTTGGTTACCATATTGTTATTTATTTGTAAATTTACCTCAATATTTTATATACATACGTATATGTTTTGTTTAAATTAATCGTTTATAAGATGTTTAATAATTATTACTATTTTTAATTTATTTTACGTGTACATTTTAATTTGGTAAATAAAATGAGTACATTTTCTTGAAAACATTTTTTTATATATATATATATATATGTATGTTCTCGGAAAATTTCCTTTTATCAAAATATTTGTATGCTTGTATGTTCAGAGCTGAAGAAAAAGTTATGCAATAAGTAAAAGTACGAAAATAACATAATATATACATATTACTCATTTTACAAACATTTTTCTAAACTTATTTAAGTTAAATTTTTGAAGTCTCATATTTCCGAAGGAATTGGGTAAAAAAATTTAGAGTTCTGAACTGCGGAATCGTCAAAGATACCTAATATAGTATTTCATAAATATTTTCATAGTAAACCAACACTGATGAGTTACAAAAAATTGGTTAGACTTAATCTGTTATCGGTTTTTGACATATTTTTACTATGTCATTGTCGGCGAGTTTATTTTAATGTTTGATCAAATAACGTACACCTCGCATCCCATTTAATAGTTAACGAAAAAGTGTATCAATTATTCAGTTCATATATGCATTTTAGTACGTTTTGGACAGAAAAATCTAAATTATAGTTTTGAATTTAACACCTACCAAGATATTACAATTTCAAAATCAATTTACAATAATTACTGTTTTTTATTTTACTTTCTATCCACCAAGTGCGTATAGTGCCTATATGAATTACAACTTCAATACATTATTTGCAATAAAATAAGTATTGTCATATTATTATAATGTACATATAAATACAGGATACAGACACTAAATATACAAAAGTTTATAGTAGCATGCAGTCGGATCGTCAATTTACAAGCATATCGAGCATGTGTAATTTTTTGTACCAATTTTACCAAGCATAATATGTTATAACCAATACCCCGAGATTAAATTGTTTAGCTCGTAATATGAATAAGTTGCTTATTCATTTACAAAAATGTATCGATTTCATAAGCTGGGAAAGTTTCAGTTTATCGTATATTTATCAGGATTACATTTTTAAATGTAAAATTAAATTAAAGATTAGGGTGACCGATCGTAAATAGTCGACAGAAAAGACGAAGGAGAATAAAAAATAAAAACGAAATTTTTAAAAATTACATGTATGTCCTTTATCTAGTGAAAAAAATCTGAATAATGTTCAAGGTCACCCATGGGAAATATTTTGCATTCAATTAAATTTAAAAATAAATGAAATTATTATATTATTATCATTTATTAAATTACTGTTCGACAAAGTATTATACTTGCCATGTTGTTAACCTGCAATAATACTACCTAACAATAATATTTATACAAACTATTTTCCGCTAAAAATTGATACCTATGATACCAGAAATTATACATACTTACATAATTACTTCACAATTAATACTTATAAGTTATAATCAATGCTGGGCAAGTTTATAAGTATATAGTAAATTATTTTTTTTAACTCAGTTAAGTTAAGAGTTAATAGTTTTTTTTTTTTTTTTTTTCATAACGATTAAGTAAAGTTCAGTTAAAAAAAAATAACTTAATAACTTAAGTTAAGTTTATTTTTTTATTTTTTTTGTAAGCGCCTATATAACAGTTTAGATATACAGGTATATTTAGGTATCTATTATTTTTTTGGAAATACTGTTATTTTTAACTTTAAGTATTTTAGAACTTTTAAAATCATTCACATAATATTATTGAAAATACTACATTGTATTTTTAATAAATTTTATTAGAATTAACAACAAATATAGGTTCATATAAATGTTTGATTAGTATAGATACATACTTTTTTTTTCAAAATTCTAACAAATGGAAATTGTTCATTGCAAATTAGTACTTACCTAATTATTGTTTATTGGTGGGTAATCTAATATAGGTACTTCTAAATTTATATTACGGGAAGATTATCATATAATATAAATTATTCTTATAATATAATAATTATTAGAAACGACAAAAAACAATTATATTTTTATTCAATCATTTTGACAATAGACACAATATGAATCAAAATATATCAATTATTTCGAAATTAACTTAACTGAGTTTTAATTAAAAGTAACTCTTTATTTAAAAGTCAATATAACCAAAAATAAATTAATTTATCAAAAATCAAATATAAAATGTTAAGTAAAAGTTAAAATTAACTTGATTTTTTGCCTCCTAAATAGGTTTTATCTATGGAGACATTTTATTTTATTTTACCGCATAACATTGGAAATACAGTTTTATTGATAAGTCATTTAGTTATACTTTTACTTAGGTTTAGGCCAACGTAGACCGCTCTGTGTATTGCATGATATATATTATCCAAGTTGAGAATTGAAAAAATAAAACGACTTATGCAAATAAACTCCTAACCGATTCTCCAAAACATGTATTTATCATTTTTAAATTGTTTACTCACCTTTTTCTTGTATGACACAGTTAAGTATGGTTTGAATACGAAATAAAGACAAGACACACCTGGGAGTACAACTCTATTTTTACAAAATACAATGAAACGGAATAATACTGAATCGATCCTCTTGTTCGTGAAGTTGTTATGGATGTTTATCTCTATATTTTATAGGTAACGTCTCAATAACCAAATCCTAGGATAAAGTAAACATTTCTAATTTATACAAATATTAACTTTATACATTATTTCAACTGTTGTCTGAATACAATACGAAATCGTTATATTGTAGGATTTTCGTCAATAGGAAGGCTATCTGTTACGAATTAAATAACAATAATAATAATCAATAAGAAATTTTAAATAAACCAAATATCTTACAAGTGTACACATCTATATTACTGTAGTATGAAATACGCATCATATTATTTAACGAAAAATTAGATATTCAAATAACAAACTAATGTTCACAAGTAGGGTCTAGGTTTTTTCACAAAAATCGAATATTATAACTTGTAATTATTTCAAATTATATTTGAAAAAATATTCTTAGTCATGTAAATTATTAACAAATTTGTCATAAGTTTTATGAAAATATAATTTCTTTCAACATAAAATGTATTTTGTTATGACTGATGAAACCGAATTTAATTTCCTTACGTTCCGTACACATTTCAAGAAAACTTATCTAATTTAAAAAGGTGTAGGTAGTAGATATACCTACCTACATTGCAATAAAATAAATATAAACATTTTACTGTTTTTGTTGGATTATATTTTCTCGTTTACAATTAAATACTTTCTCCTCGAGTCTTACTACACCACATATATTTTCGAATTGTCTAAATATTGTTCTAATATTTAATAAAATGTTCAAATTTGTATAAAACCTCATCTTAATTTACATATAATTATCCATATAATTTTAAAACTGTAAAATTATTATCAATACTGGTATACTATATTATATGTAATTTTGTAAGTTAGCTGTAGTGATTCTGCTGTGTTGTCTAGGTCCAGGTAGTCAGTCATATTTTGAAAAATTTGTACTTGACTAAAAAAGATTTTTTTAAAGAAAATTTCTTTAAAAATACAAGTATGTTCAAATTTTGATTCAATGCCTACAGTTTCAGTGACTAGATTTTTTCAAAAAAATAAAACATACATAAATGTTTAAAATAAAAAACTAAGTATATGTATAATTAACAATAAAAAATCATTCTTAAAGTGAAAAAAATATATATATTAAAATATTTTTTTAGAAAAAAATTGGTTTTTACTTTTTACTATTACCTATGATTTATTTTTAATTTATTTTTTATTTTATTATTCATAAAAATTGTCAATGTATTCTTAAAAATTATAAAAAAATAAAAAGGAAAGAGAGGGGACAAATGTCAAATTGACTATACATACCTATATTATAAACTGTATATTTTGTGAAAATTATCTATTGCCGCCTAGTAAAAATTCGTTAAAATAATGCGCTAAAATGTGTCCAATAATGGTTTATGTTATTTTTAAATAGTCAATATATAATGAAATACTATAAAATGTAATAATTTAAAAAAAATAATTTTTGAATTTTAAATTAAATATTATGTGTACATTTTAGTCAAACCAATTTCAACATAACACGTACTGATAACATATAATAACTTGAAATAGGTTTTCGATGAAATTTCTACACGATGTAATCTTTAGCCACTACATATGTGTATAAGTGCTGTATTTTCGCACGTTTTCCGGTGTTAAAATATAATGAATTAAAATAAATAATTTAAATTTTCAATAAATTTTCAATAAACTTTTGACGTTTGTAACAAAATATGCGCAAAAAATAATATATTCTACGAAGTGAAGTGCCCGTATAAAAGATAATAATTTTAGTAGGCATAGGACATGGGTACCTATTTATATAATAGTATACACCTATTATATTATACTATCAAATTCCATATAAAAATATCTGATGCTCTGAAAAAAAAATTTAAAAGATAGAAATTATAAGTATAACAATAGGTATAATAAATGTGTAACTGATTATATTTTTACGATAATAATTATTTTATTACGATAATATTGTAAAGTAATGATTATACGAAATATTGTTCCTATTTCCTATAACGTGGTTTGCCTACAAGAACTTTATATGCCAATTAGTTATAGTATTAATATAATTGTTCATAATACTATTAAAACACAAAATATATATTTTGGATCTTCTTCCAGAAAATTAATGTAATTGACATATTTTCCAAATTTTTTTTTTAATAGGACATTGCATGATATAAAAAATGTCCTTCACCATAACACCACCATGTAAAAAAACTCACGTATGTTATGTCCTATGGTATAATAACAATATATATGTATAATTAACAGAACTGTTTTAAATAGTTTACGTATGTAAACAAATTAAAATATGTTTTCACTTTGTTACAAATATTTTTAAATTATTTGAAAAACTATTGGAAAAATGCGTTGGAAGTAGCTATTTTATAACTATATAACGGTATTTTAAATATAAAATGGACCGTAAAATATTCGTATATAAAAACAAGCATCACATAACCTCAGATAATTTTAGTGTTGCCTTTCCTGTGATGGTTTCGCATAATATTCACAACCACGTCACAGGCGTACTGTATACAATATGGAAAATATGTAAGGATCTGATCACCCTCTCCTCCCTAAGTATTTCCTATGTTTTCATAATAAAGTATAAATAAATAACTCAGTGTTGGAATTGAGCATAAAAAAAATTCATTTATTATATTATGGTTTCCATTGAGGATGCGACTATGCAAGAACGTAGTAATAAGGTAGATCTTTAGCCATTCTATGAAAATCGAATACAAAAATTAATTGTCTACCAATCTAAAACGGTGGATTGACTTACTTTTCTCACTAAACGGTTCGTTCATCATTCTCATTTTAAATCCTGTACTCCACTAGGAACAAACTTACTTGGAACAACTGGTCGCACATGTAGTCCGTTTTGACAACAGAAATGATAAAATACATTTCTAATTATTACGAATTGTTATTATCAAATGTATTGTTTTTAATTTATATATCCTCAGTTTTTAATCAATTCGAATTGTGTATTTTTTATATAATAGAAATCATAAAAATACACTCCCTTTTCACTCTATCATTGGATGTAGAAGTGATGATCCTATAATCTTAATCTACCAATATACGCAATATAGTAGGCTATTCATATGTCTACGTTTTTAGCTCTTATCTCGCGTGAAGTTGGCCCTACCATATTATCCGATCGGTTTGAAAATTATGCCAGTATTTTGGTAAGTAATTTGCAAGAATTTGCAAATATATTTCCGCAATTCGCAATTCATTATTAGCCGAGATATCGCTAATTATAGAAAGGTAGGGCCAACTTCATGCATCCCTATCATGTTGCCCCAGAGAGTCGAAAGTAGTGTCAAAATATTCCCCTTAATTTTCAAGAATTTGCAAGTCTATTCCCGAAATTCGCAAGTTGCCCTGAGCGGCCCTTCAAAATTGTGTACTCTTACTCACTGTACATTTCTACATTTCCATGAATTTAATATAAATCCATATTTACAATAACTTTAAGAATACATTCAAACATAATACATTTTAATAATATACCTACGTATTCAAAGTTGTATTATATAATGTGTATAATTCATTATAGTCATGTTTATTTTTTTAATAAATTGGTATTTTTGTTGTGAATACGTTAAAATAATTATTATTATTTATACCTACCTACATAGGTAGCATTAATATATAAGAACACTAAATGTATGTTAGGTATATGCATAATATATGTTTTTGTTTTCATAATCATCGATGAGTTAATAACTAAATATTGATCTTGTTCAATAATATTGTAGTAGGTATAGGTACCTAAAAATTAAAAAAGTGGGTAATATTTTGGAGAATTGTATTTTACCGACATTTCAGACTTTTGAACTTAAAAGCTGAAATATTTTAATTTTATTAACAAAAAATGCCTTTATGGCCTTCTTTACCCAAGCCACAGAACCATCGTTAAGAAATATGTTATTGATGTACTTGTTTATGAGTTCATTTTAGCCATCACATATTTTCATATTGAAATTATATTATTTACATTTACGTAATTATGTACGATATTAAAATTACCTTAAACATATATTATTATATTATTTTGTATAGAGAACTAAATATAGTGCTGGATTTGTCAATTGGCTGTGTATTAAATATAATATGGATATATTGTCAGAATATATTGAACTATAATTAATTATGATAAATATATTGCTTTAATGCATAATTTATGTGTCCAAATCTTCCCCTTTGCCTTAGGAAAATTGCCTCTGTATATACTATATACCTGTGTGTAGAATACAAAACGAATAATACTCCTTAGTAACTGTAACTATAGTATGTACTGCTTACTATGGACAGATGGATGGTCAGACACAACTTAAATGAAGAAACTTAAAATTAGGTAATACTTCGGAGGATGCTGAAATGTGAGTTACCGAAAATTTAATATACCCTATAATAAATGAATATGATGGAATAAATAGGTACCCACAACTCATGTATCAACATCATTATTAGCTACCTAGGTACTGACTATTTTATTATTATAATATATATTATATTATTACCTGTATAATATTAACATTTTATGATACAATAACAAGTCTTAAACTAAAAATATAATAATCGATGAGCACTCGTATAATCCGTATTCTGTATTGATATTGTGGCTTATGTTTTCGTGCTGACTCGATCAATCCACGTTTATAGTTTTTTATTCGTTTACGAAGGGTATGCTGCATTGTTGCAGTCTGCCGTTTTTCGTTTTTTTTTTTTTTTTGTTTTTTTTTTTTTTGGACACTACTTGTGTAATTGAATTGTAAAAATGGATTCTAATAGGGTAGATAGCGGAAGTTTTAAATTTCTTAAAATTTTTATCCTGATAGACTGTCTATATACTCGTAATAAACTATGAAGTATTTTCATATTTTACGCTGTGATACCCGATTAAATATTATATATTATAATTATTTATGTATCCATGTAGATTTTTTTATTTTATTAAATAACACCTATGCAATAGCACTATTGGGTATAAATAAATATAAAATTTTTAAATACATATTTATATCAAATTATAGATATATCCGTATAAAGTATATATTAAAGTTTATATTGTATTCTTTGTCCTTGTCCAAAAAAACGTATAATGACATTTATTAATAAGATTAGTGACATAATAAATCATATATAATTGTTTTTCTATCTCTTAATCTTAAATATATTACCAGGAAATATATCCAGACCCTTCTTCGCAAATTTCAGGAGAAAGGGTAGTATGCGAATTTCCAAAATAGTCACGCAAATTCATGAGAATTGCATGCCAAATATTTATTTTTAATTTTTATATTTATATTCATACCTATCATACATTTAGTTTTCATATATATTAATACTACCTATGTAGTTAGGTATAAATAATAATAATTATTATAACGTATTCACAACAAAAATATCAATTTATTAAAAAAATAAACATGACTATAATGAATTATACACATTATATAATACAACTTTGAATACGTAGGTATATTATTCAAATGTATTATGTTTGAATGTATTCTTAAAGTTATTGTAAATATGTATTTATATTAAATTCATGGAAATATAGAAATGTACAGTGAGTAAGAGTACACAATTTTGAAGGGCCGCTCAGGGCAACTTGCGAATTTCGGGAATAGACTTGCAAATTCTTGAAAATTAAGGGGAATATTTTGACACTACTTTCGATTCTTTAGGACAACATGGTAGGGCTGCATGAAGTTGGCCCTACCTTTCTATAATTAGCGATATCTCGGCTAATGATGACTTGCGAATTGCGGGAATATATTTGCAAATTCTTGCAAATTACTTACCAAAATATTGGCAGAATTTTCAAACCGATTAGATAATATGGTAGGGCCAACTTCACACACGTCCTATCTCGACATAAAAATATGTCGTTGACTATTGAATTAAATTGGCAATTTAGTAGATATAGCGATAATAATATTTCATATATGTACCTATAGAAATGTATATTTAAAAATAGACTAACTATAGGATTCCAAATAAAATGGGAAGGGCAATGTTTTTTACTATTTTTTGGGACTTAGTCGGTATAAATATTGAGACTCAATATTAGTACACTCAATACTCAGTTCGTTCTTATGGGACTGTTGGTACTCAACTCCAGCCATGTATTATACTCGTATATATAGCTATATAATATAATGTCTTGTTTGTACTTTTTGAGACATATTTGTAACAGATATTTGTAATAGCACAAACTGTCTCGGGCATGATCCATTTTATTCCCACCGCATTTCCAATAGAATGCCGTAAGAAACCATTATATAACCCTACCCGGGAACGGCCTATAATGTGTTTATTACTCTTGTTCTATTCCCAACCAACTTTTTGCCATCTGTAAAGCATGTTTCAAAGGGAGGAATAAACTTAAATAATTTATAATATTTTTATATTTACTGTCGGTTTCAGTAAATGTAAAGTTGTAAAGTAATTTTTCAAGAGAGCCTCACCCCAATGGGCATCCATTAATAGGGTACAAAAGTGGAATTTTCAAAACCACAAGAATCTACGTCCATTTCCCCTTGAGATATGATCAATTTAAAATTGGGTTTTAGAAAACCCAAAAAAAGTAACTTTTAGTATGTCATATACCGACGTACACTTTTCCTTTGGTAAAGCCCGTTCTGACTGTTATTAAATGTACAGTTGCGGTTCAAAAAGTTTCACCTCCTTTTTAGTGCCTGTTATCGTATACTAAATACTAATGCATTTATGTGCCTATACAATTTCAACTACGTTTATAGTAACTGAATTGTAGCCCACTTGATTAAACGTGAGTACAAAAATTGTCAAGTAAGTGATGATTACATTTTCAAACCTAGTGGCCGAAGTGAAGATTTATTGCAAAATTTATAGGAAAAAGAAACATTTGCCGGAAAGGAAATTAGATAAACAATGGATGGTGCCAGTTGCTCGTCGCAGAAATCAAACGAACAGATTTCTAACTTTTATTGAGTCCAATAGGACTAAAATGGGAATGGTCCCCGGTATAATTTATAGTATGAATAGCTCATTTTGACGGTCCGAAAACGTGCATCAAACGCTCCTTAGTCCAGGCATATATCGGATAGATCCCATTACGGTCGTAAATTCCTAATGGGTACCTATGCTTATTACTGTATTGGGAAGTTCGTATCGCTGTTAAGAACCTGTTGTTATATTTCGATTAAATAAAACGATTAAATTTAATAAACATCGCAAAACAACCAGAAGGAAAGGCTCAGGCCATACATAAACAGCGGGTTATGAAAATACAATATTGTTTCTAAGTAGGTATATAATATATTATGGTATTTTCGGATACAATTTGTTTGTTTAGCAAATTTCCATTACCACCATATCGCACTCGCGCTTACTTATTTACACGCGTTTTCTAAATACGTTGGTATTAGCGTGAAAATATTATCGTTCCGAATGCGCTAAAAGTCTTTGGATTTAAAAGGACAGGGTTATATAGCAATCGTATACATATATCGTTCGAGGTTAGGTGAAGACTGAGGAACACGTGACGATGGGCCCGTTTCGAGGTTTTACCCGCCACGTGATATTATACATGAAGTATTGCGTACATATGAATATTATACTCGAGATTTCCATTTATATAATATATTTACATTTTACATACGATACGATAAGAGTTACACTAATATTTTCATTTCTCCTACTCGTCGTTATTTCCATAGATTTTAGATTAATCGCAGTTATATATAATATTATAGAAAGTAATATGTTCGTATCCCTCATTCATACTATCGACTCGAACGCTATAAATATAATATCATATACAATAATATGTGAATATATAATTTTATATGATGACCGCAAGAACGACTGTGATTAAATGTAATCGCAATATAAACTTTAGTCAAAAGAAAATATTAACGAACGGTTGAAAGTTGAAAGTATATTTATTTTAAGTTACATGGGCGGATCTGAGAACAATATGGAAATCACTTTCCTCCCTATGGGGGCTGTTTATAATTATTTGCCGTTTTCCAAAACGATTTCTTGATTTTTATGAAAATTTGCGGGTTCGATCTTATTTTTATTTTTATTTTTTATTCTTATTATTAACTTCAATTTTTAAATTATTTATTTTATGACCATTTCCTCTCTTATACGAACTCCAGATCCGACCCAGTAAAATTAGAAAAATTTAATTCATATTGAACGATTCACAAAAATATTGACGATATAATTTGTTTAATATTGTATTATCTTACTATATAATATTATTTAAAATTGCTATAGTTTAGAAAATTACGGAAATTACTTTGAGTTGAAACAATAATTCATTGGTATGGACTTATTATCATAATTAAGACGTATTTCAAAATTATCCATAAAATCAAGAAATGTAAAATTTTTTCATTAAATAATTTAATTTCTATTTCTACCTTTCAATATTCCATATACTATAACAAACGGTATGTATTCATATGTATATATTTTATAAACAAGCAATATTTTTGTTTATATCCTTCTGGAAATAAATTGTTTCTGCTTCTAACTATTACATCTATCTATATTAAATAATTTGGTTATTAACTAAACTAATTTATAATTATTTACTATTATTAATAATGGGGATTATAAAAATATGAAATGCATCAAAATTCACCATGATTATCTAACTTCACCGTTTAATGAAATCATCTTTTTCAATTTCCATGATCATCCATTAATCAATTTCTCGCCTAATTACACTACCTATAAATATATATATTTCGAGAACGGATTTTTAAAATCGTTACTCTTTCCGATCTATAATCGTTCTTCAAGTATATAATCTACTGGACATACTCATTTATTATTATTACATTATAGTATTATTGCTACAATAATTTGGTATACATGGTAAATGAGAAATCAACAAATATTCGTATTATTAATTACAATGTATGACAATGTATTTTACTGATTACTTCTTTCCATAGCAAACAGATTTTTAACATTTTTACCAAAATCTTCCCCAGAGAAAGGAGAATAAGTATGCAAAATTTGGTGTCGATCGGTTAGATAGTACAGATTTCTTTTAAAGTCGGACAAGCATACACACTTTTGGAATTATATATACCTATATAATATGTTGAACGGGTTCTACTCGTATCATGGTATTTTTAAACTGTTCAAGAGAGTGTTTTTAAGATTTTTAAAACCCTTTTCATTTTTAGATTCTTGGCGAAGCGAGGAATATTTTGGATTAAGATTTTGCGTATTTTTTTATGTCTTTCGGGTAGAAGGAATCAAATAGGAGTTTTGGAGTAAAAAGCTTTTTTGATAGCATAATGGTTCTAGTAGTAGTTTACATAAGCATAGAGAAAAACTACATTATTTAACTGATATATTTTATAAATTTAGGTAGGGAAAATAATAAAATAATAAATAGATTTGTCATGGTCACTTATTATTGTTATATTTTTTAATAATTTTACACTTATCGAACATTACTCAGAATCGTTTTTCAAATTCAATGATTTATCTTTGTTTTCAAATTTAAAATAAAAATACACCATCCTTTCCAAAAACAAGAGTAAATATATTTTATTAACACTAAAATGATTTTCTAAAACAGTAAAGACTCTTCTAAGATTTTACCACATGGGTAAAATATATTTCCCCTTTTAAAAGTTCATCATCAAAACAAATATTATAAAAACAACTATTTTACATTTATTTTTTATATAATTTTATTAGTAAACAGTTTTATCGTAATTTTCATAGTAAATAGACGTACATTTTAATATTTAAATAAATAATTATGTATTCATTAAATCAAAACAAAAACGGTCCAAGTTTTCACGTTTTTATGAAATTATATTGTTCTCAAGAAATCTTTTCACCCGGAAAACCAATAGAATTGGAAAAAATATTTTCATGCACGACTTTTGGTTCTCGTCATATGTGTATTACATATATTTAAGATATACATATTAAAATATCCTACATAAGAGGACGCAACACACTCGATTTTTAAGGGGTTTTGTATAGGCAATTTTTAAGACATTTTTAGAAATATAAAAATATAACAAATTAAAATTAATATATAATTGGTCCGTGTGGCTGCATATTTCCCATTTTTTATTGTTATGTAATCACGATATTTATTATAAAAACATATTTTCGAAAATGTGCTATTGAAACTAATTTTAGAGTAAACACCCCTATTATCCAATCAATAAAGAATAACAATATGGAGTGAACCTTATTTCGGGTTTTCATTTATTTATATTAAAAAAAATTATTGTAGTTTTAAAAAGTCATTTTTTTTTTACTTTTTTAAGATTTAATAACTTTCTATTAAAGCAATAAATTGAAAATTCTAAAAAGGTTCACTCTAAAATTTTGTCCTATATCGATTTGATGATAGATTTTAACTCTAAAATTACTTTAAGAATCCGTTTTAACAGTTTCGCGTAATTTTTTTTTTATCGCTGAAAATCATCGGTGTAGCGTTCTTATAATGATATTTTTGTATCTATACCTAGTCCAATAAACAAATTTGCTATTGAATACCATTCAAATACATTCAAAGCGAGACATACTGTACATTATAATTTTTTGCACGCTTATACATATAGCTACTAATATATGGTATTAAATTAATATTTCTAGTTATTTTTGGAGTGAACATAATAAAGTCAAAATTGTGCTTGTGCAGTAACAAAATACAAAAAATTTAGGCACTGGATTGTATTCATATAAACTATATAACACTTACATTTTATTTTATATTTTTCTAAAAAATACTATATGTTCCGAACAAAAAAGTTATAATAATAATGCGTTGTATTATATAAAATAAAAATATTTACAAATTAGTCAATATATAGTATATACTACGAGTTTTTTCTTATATGCCTACCTAATTATTATATTGATTCAAACATTTCTCCAATTTAATGGGCGCTCTAATAAAAAAAAATGTCTAGTATAGATTTATAGTCCCAAAACTTATAATAAAACTTCACGTTAGAAACTTCCTTGTGATGTGATTTACCCTCATTTTTCTTATTTTTACTTTTAAATTACGTTAAACTAAAAACATTTCAATTAGGTAATATTAAGTCTTGGATTAGTTCAAAAACATTTCTGAAATATAACACCAAATATACTAGAATTTTTCAATATTTATTTTTAAATATTAAAACTTATACGAATATAAAAATCACCAAAAGAAAAATTTAGGTGGAAAACCACCTAATAACCTCCGTTATTCGTATCCAGCGTCATAGCTTAGAATAATGGGGATTGCTATAAAATCCCATATTATCCTTGAGGACAAAAAAAAGTTCTACTTATTAGTAAATATTAGCAGACATCTAAAATCACACTTAGCGTCTTGCGTTTAAAATTGTAGTTTCAATTTCATAACTTCATCTTATTCAAACCCATAAATATTATCATATTAGATAGGCCACTGTATTAATTTTATACACAGAGTTGTGCTTTTTGTTATCTATGTGTTAAAATGTTTATTATTGTATAATTTAATTATTTAACGAGTATTTAATTATCTTTTTTTTTTTTAATAATTTCAATTCGTTTACCAACTGCAAACAACATAATAGGTATGAAGGACTAAAATATAATACGGGCAATAGCCTCCTTAGTTTTTCCCTCGCTACAAATCTGACATATGTCATATAGGTATGTATAAGTCATATATATATATATAGATAATATAAATAGGAGTATGACATTTTTTAATTAAATCTACAAAAACCAATAGATTTAAAACTATTAACAATAATGCTACATACTGCTACTATAAAATTTAATACAGATTTATTTATCTCAAAGAGTGTCGTTTTGTGGCATTTGAGCATTGTTTAGTGAAACTCTTGTTTATACACTATACCTGATGTGATATTCTAAAATTATACAAAACATACCGTCGGTTTAGTTATTTCAAATATTTTATATTACAGTGAAAATATAGTTGAAATATGTAGTACCATATAATACTATACATAGTCATACATATATCAATGTGAAAATATATTTCATTAATTGTCTCTTTTCGGAAGAAAACGAAGTCTAAGTATAAAAATAAATTGACCTTATAGACGTCGTGCAAGTGAGTTAAAGCGCTCCTATCGGACTGTGATAGCACTAGTCAGGGGAGATAATAATATTTACCAATTAACTAATGATACTTTACATTAAGATCTTAATTTGTGATTAATGGTAACGGTAATCAAACCGTTTTATTTTGACGTAAATAATTATTTATTTAATTCCTAATTGTTTTATTAATTACATCTTGACTTATTTTGTCATTTCACTTTAAACTTTTTGTATAAATTAATAAAATGAATAAGAGCAAGTCTAACAAAATATGTTGTATAGTTGACTGTAGTAATACATATAAAAATACAAATAACATTAAGTTTTATAATTTTCCAAATCGATCGTATGAATAAGATGTAAAAAACAAATGGATTAAAGCAATCAATCGACTTGAGTAAGTAAATTTTACAATAATTTCCTATACTACTATTTATATTGATGAAATAATACGTTTAATCATTTGATTCTTAATTTTAAGTGTTTATAGAATATTTAGTTGATTTTTTTTTTATATTTTTATTACTTGAAAGATATAATTTCAATGACAGTTATAACTAATGTAATACCTAATATTATAAAGACAATATTATAATATTTTGTATTCGATTTTTAAAACATAATATACTCCATAGTATATCTTTTTACCTTTTTTATATTTGTCTTCACCTGCTTTAGAAGGTTTGCCCCATTGTTGAGGCAAATTTGTTTTTGATAAAGTTTCTTCATTATTTATATGGTAAACAATAGCAGCTATATGTTTACATTTTTCACCTATATCAGCTGGGCATTCACATGAACATGTCTTTACTGTTCTTGAGTTATCTAACTACACAAATGAAAAATAAGAACGTAGTTTAGACAGTAATTATAATAATATTGACAATGGTCAATTTAAAATATTTTAAAATATGACATACTTCTATTTTAACTTTCCATGGTTGCAATGATACAGAAGTCTGTCTAATTACATTTGCTGTACCTAACCACTGAGTAACCATTATGTGAAGATATGACTTCAGTTAAATTTATATCATGACCACTTTTAGCTAAATTTTCACCTTTATTATTTGTAAATACTGTATCAAAATGTATTGATTGAAAACCATATTTAAGTATAATATCAGCACCACTTTCATTCATTTTTAAAACCTCAATAATATAGGTTTAATATTCTATAAATTCAGTTAAACTTGAATGTATACCTAATGAATAAATTATGTACCTATTATCCTAACTCTGGATAATAATATCATAAATTCACATAAACATAAGAAATGCGAAGATAATTAATTCGTGATAACTGATGATGATATTTAGCATAATATATTTAACTCATCGATGAGATAAAAATTATAAAATTAATTATATTATTTTTCTAATTTGGTAACATAAAATTACATTACGCAATACGCGGCAAAATATTGTTTGTCCCCTCACAAGTTCTTGCGTTATCCACTACACCACGCTGTGCTCCGTCATATGCACGGCGTCTGTATTCTGTGATATAAATGACCTCATCAGCTATCAAAACTCAAAATTCGAGTAATTTGTAATAATAACGTGTATCGACCGGAATTCAGCACTTGAAGGAAATAATTCTCATTGTGTGAATCATCTCGATTAAATATATTTTGACTAGAACCAAAAACAATTTATAATATAAATATTTTAATGATAATACAAAATAGGTTTGAATAATTATTTAACTGCATTTTATTTTTATTTTTATTTTTTTTTTTTGCACAAAAGTTCAACTTTAACATGTTATTGTTTTAAAAACTAAATATAATAATTAATCTAAACTATAACACAGGAACAATTAAAAGTTTCATCTCAATGTTTATATTTTTTAAATTTAAATATTATAATTAAGCATATTTTTGTACAGAATACTTTCATTTAAATATAATATATATATATATATATAGTATAGAATATAGATATTATTTACATTATTTATTTCCCAGTCGACATGTGCAATCTCTATGGTAATACTCAAAAACGTATATTAAAATATGTGTACCTAATGTATATATTTAAAATGATTTTAGGCTAAACGTTTTCTATTTTTAATTTTAAATACTATTAATATATAATATATAATTAATTTTGTATGTGATCATTATTTTTAACGGTGATTTGAGATACTACAGCTCGCTTATGTTCATAAATTAGAAATAAATTGAAATAATAATGTAAATATTAACACAAGGGAGGTTGTATCCAGTAATATAATACCTTAGCATAAAATAATATTTTATCGACAAGTATTGGTATAAATTTTATCAATTTATGTTAATATTATTACTATTTGATTGTATTCGCAAATCGTAAAGAATATTTTAGATGTCATAAATAATTTATTTAAATATTTTTTGTTAGACAACTTTTTGTAACAATTACATTGTTAATATAATATAAATCAAGTATATTTTCCGGAATATATAGGTAGTATTACTACAAATACTATATTTATACAGAATACCGTGAATAAATCACTTGTTTCGAGTTATCTTCATAAATATAAATATACCAATTGAATTGTAATCAGTTTTGTTATTTCTGATCGCTTTGGCACTACTTTGATGCTACCAATGTAGGTACCTACTTAAAAAGTTTAATTGATTATTATTTTATACTTTGTTTTTATATTAATTAGTACTTAATTAGAGAATGTTTTTTGAATATTATTATTTTTATAATAAATTATTTGTGTATAACAATAGTGTAGGTATCTGTAATGAATGTTCATTTTTTTTCAGATCAACCCGACTGCAAGGAACAAACATTTTGATCGTCGGTTACAAAAAGTTTTTTACACTTTCTCCAGTACTAAAAATGTTTTCATACTAAATAATATTTTATTTCATGTATAATACGTATTACATACATATACTATACATAACTATAAGACAATAATCAAAGGACACCTTCTTACATTTTATGTTGTTTTTTTACGTTCTTTTATACCACTTTATTTTTACATTTCTTTTACGCGATCGTCTCAACAAACTATTTTGTACATTATATAATATAAAATAAAATATTTTCACCTACAATATAAAGTTAGAGTAAATTTTTTTCCAACAAGAAAAAATTATGATTCAAAATTTGTCTTCGAAATAAAATATTATTGTTTAACAATATTATGTCAATGTTTAAATTATTATTGTATTCAAAACTATTATTCATGCACGAGTAAAATATTATAGTACACATTTTTTTTTCTTTTTCTAGGCTTTTACGGGCCATTTAGGCTCATTGCCGCAACAACTACTTGCCTCCAAACATCCCTGTCATGAGCCAGTTTTTCTTCATTGTTCACGCCCAGTCTCAAGGCATCTTTAATGATTCTGTCTTTCCATCGCTACCCAAGCCTTACTTTTGGTCTTTTTGTGTCTGATTTTCATCCTGTGGCCAACTCAACGAGTCCCTACGACCTCCACACTTGTCCAGCCCATTCTACTATACTGCTTCTAAGGATTCCTATTATATTTGTTTCGCCATACAGTTCTTCTATTTCTTGGTTTGTTATTAACTTGAATTTCCCTAGGATGTTTCTTTTTGGACCAAATATCCTCCTATGGACCTTTTGTTCAAACGTAGCTAGTTTATTTTCATCGATTTTTGTTGTTTTCCAAGCACCACAAGCATATAATGTTATCGATCTTACCAAAACTTTGTACAACATTATTTTCATTATTTAGTATATTTGAGGAGTATTAGGCTAGAGTAGCATTTATTTGCGACTACTAATCTTCATTTTATTTATTCATGACTATCAGCGTCTTCATCAATGTCTACCTCTAAGTATTTGAAGTCTGCCACCATACCAAAATTATAATTCAGGACTTCCAAATGTCTTTCACGGTTATTTCTCGTAACGAGCATGTACTTTATTTTTCTCTTGTTTACCATTCATCTAATTTTCCCTTCTTCTTCTATCAACTTGCTAGTAGTTATTTTTAGGTCATCCTCATTCTCCGCCATTATTATATCGTCATCTGCATATGATGCCACTACTATTTTATGGTAATTTTTTATTTTGATTCCTGTTGCTTCAACCAAGATTTCTCTCATAAGTGATTTCAGCGCCATATTGATAAAGACTGGTGATAAGGCATCTTCTTATATTATGTCTGTCTCTACGTTGAATTCTTTTGACTCCACCCCTCCGTAATTTACTTTGCATTTCGACCCCTGCACATATCTTTGAATCAATCTTATAATCTTTCTTAGAATCCCTATTTGATTCATTACTCTTTATAGTCTTTATCTGTTAACCAAGTCGTATGCAGCCTTGAAGTCCACGAACAGTAAATGGACGTCTTTATCAAATTCGTGACTTTTTTCAATTATCTGTTTGACATGAATTTGATCCAGTATTGATTTACCTGTCATAAATCTTGTTTGATAATCTCCAATGATTTCCTTTGCGTACAGTTTTAATCTATTGAGTAAAACATTCAATAATACTTTATATGAGGTACTAAGTAACGAGATCCCTCTGTAATTTATTAAATTCATGGTGTCACTCTTTTTGAATACTGGACATAATATAGAGGTGCGCCATGCTATTGGTATTTCTTCTTACACCAAGACTCTACTAACTAGCTTATGTAGTTGTTTAATTAATTGTTCTTCTCCGCTCTTAAGGCGTTCGGATACCTATTATATTATTCAGTTCTATGTGTTTTTCTATTTTTTAGTATTTCTAGTTCAATCTCCACTTCCTCCATTGATGGTTTTTTACCTTTAAGCTTAACATAGCATATTCTATCATTTATCGGTTTAAATCTCACAAGATTGGCCAGGATGTTGTTCTTAATTACAAAATTCACTCCTCTTTCGTGTTTTTCTACCATTTTAGAAGACTATATCTTTAAACTATGTACCTGATCCATCCCACCTAACTTCTTGAACTGCAGTAATATCCAATTTATATTGCTCAAAACACAATTGTCATCGTACAATTGTCGCCAAATTTCAGTCCTATACATCGAGCACACATTCTAGGTTCCAATAAGTATATCTGTAAGCTCTATTGCCCGAGACATGATTTGTTTTTCGAAATCACGAGTGTTTTATGTGTGGGGTATTCAACCCCACGACAACCCCTATTAATGGAGGGCCAAACATAACTTGGGTCTGCGGGTTCGTTAAGCCCGTTACTCTAAAAATATTAGAGTTCTCCTGCGGGGATAGTTTACATTTATGTTTATCTAAACATGGTATATATTTATGTTTAAATAATAAAGTCAATGGAATAATTTGTTATAGGTACCTTTGTATAATCAACATAACATAAATATGCATAACAAACCAATTTATTATGGTAAAATTAATATATTAATTCGTTGTTTCGTTTAAAAATATCAAAAAATAATGAATACGAACAAGTCGCCGTCATCGTAAAGCCATCGGGGTGATTAATTAAAATTTAATTGATAATAATTTCAAATATATTATAAAACATTTATGGTGGCTCAAGAAAAACTTCTAATTTTTTATAATTTCGAATTTATTATAGGTAGCTATATTTATGCGGAGTTTCTCAAAATCTTACTTTATAATCAAATTTAATCGTACGCACTTGCTAAACAAATTTCAAATAATTATTTATTAGTTTTTTTATTAAATTTATTCGACGAAATAGCCTAATGCCTAATAGCCGAAATATATTTTTAATTTGTAAAACGTTTATATAATTTTAGATTCTGAGCGTAACGAGGGAGCTAGTGGTTTTACAATGATATTTATTTATTTTTTGTCTGTTAACAAATTTACTACCAGAAGGAGCCGACGAGGATCTATGGCGATAGTATGATATGGATATGAAGTCAACTGTAAATGGTACACTATACATAGCATTTTTCGAATTTCCCAGTAGTTTCCGTTGGGAAGAGGAAAAACTTCTAATTATACGATGTATGTAGTCATAAACTGTATACATACTATGTATACTATACATATTTATACCTACAGACTACCTACCATACGGTGTATAACTTACACAGTATACATACTTATATATTATACAATGTATACTGACATTTTTTTCATTATATATTATCATATATGAAGTAAAAGGTTTAAAAAATAACTTTGTAATGTTATACAGTAAAATACAGTGTGATAAATTTTAAACTAACATATATACGGTGTAAAAGTTATGTATACTTATAGGTTTTGGAAAAAAATTCACTTGGCCCAGTCGTCACATTTA
Source organism: Pemphigus obesinymphae (assembly GCA_025469235.1). Classification (NCBI taxonomy): domain Eukaryota; kingdom Metazoa; phylum Arthropoda; class Insecta; order Hemiptera; family Aphididae; genus Pemphigus; species Pemphigus obesinymphae. The sequence goes on from JAIPRL010000224.1 coordinate 172,932, forward strand.
AAATTACAATTTATACGGTGTAAAATGAAAGTCAATTTTTAATATAACAAAATAACGAATAAAATTATCATAATTACCTATTTTTTTTTTTTTAATAATATTATACCGAAGCTCCGCTCAGAATCGTTCTTATCGAATGCAATGATTTTTCATTGCATTCAAATCTAAAATAATAAACTTCATCCTGTCCCAGGAGACTGAAACGACAATGCACCGACTATTCCCCTACATATATCCGACCCAACGTGCAAAGTGCTTCCCTGGCTTTTTTAGATATAAGATTTACAATTTTCATTATTTTTAAAAATATTATATAGTTTGTAGTTATAAAATAGAATTTTTAGAATTCTTAACACTAAACCTATATAATATATTGAAACCTCACCTTTTATGTATTTTTATGTTTTATGTAGGTTTACGGTTAAATTAAAAAATATATTTATTGCAATCGAATTTGAATTGATTAGAAAAAAACTTTAAAAATTAAATTTATGTTTCCGTTATCAGTTACATGGTTTCCCGTGGAACACTGACCACGAAAGTAAGACTACACACTACTAAAATAAATATATAAAAATTTTACCTGTAGCTTCAATTGACATGGTACAAGTATACAATAGTAATCACAGACCATTAACTTTTTCAACACGGTCACAAAGTAATTGAATCACCGTTGGGATATTTAAATATTAAAAAAAAAACTATTGATAATCGCCTGAACACGAGGTTATCTTTGTGGCGTATTAACTATCACACTAAATTTAAAGAATGAACCTATATAAATTTCCGAACTTGGCTGCACCGCTAAATGGTAGTGAAACGCCGTTGGACACATATATGTATATATATTTACCGAGAAGAACAAAAAGAAATTTAAAAAAAAGTAAAAACTAGAATTTTACCTATACTTACCACCGGACGGTCCCGGTCAATATGATGAGTACAAAATTCTAGCTTGATGAATATTTATATTAATATTTATTTAGTACCTTACAAACTACGAAAAAAAAAAATTATGTTGGCTGTTTATAAAATAACAATTTTTGAATTTCATTATATTTTTTAAACATTAAATTTGTTACTCGTAAGGTGTGGCGTCCTTATAGTCATCTCATCCCTATGAGCGCTATCTGTTATGTGTTGCCCGAACGATATCACAGATTGAAAATCTATGGTCAGATAATTGTGATGTTATAATATATTTGAGATAATATACGATTTATTTGTATTTTTAGTAATTTATTTATTCGACGACATGGCTTAATTTTAGATTCTGAGCGAGGAAGCTTATGGTTTTACAATGATGTTTATTTTTATTTTATTTATTTATTTTTATTTTTATTTTTCTGTAAACACTTTTTCTACCAGAAGGCGTGCTCCGATCTTTACACTCATACCCGGTTTCCGGTAGCAAATTGCATCTAGTTGGTACTTTTAACAGGTAATTTTTCGATTTTCATAATAGTTTTTTAATGCGTAAGCAAAAACTACCAAAAAATTACGAAAAATACGATTTTGTAAAATCGAGAATTTTAATTTCGTCGTAATTTCGAAAATAATGACTTT